>LKCN02000012.1:995646-1005665 GCA_001633055.2 Ophiocordyceps polyrhachis-furcata BCC 54312 | reverse complement strand
GTATTCTAATACCCTAATAAAGTCCTTCCTAGCCTTTCTATCGAAGAAAATCCCTTAATAGTCCGTAATAACTATAAGGTAGCTAGAGAAGTATAGGGATCCGCCCTACTACGTGCGATAGACTATTAGATTCCCTATACAGGGCTAGTGCTAGGCTTACGCTAGCCCTATATCGACTAACCTATTAGACTAATAGCGTTATATATAAAAATCCCGCTAGATAATTTTCCTAATATACTAATCGAGAGCAATATAGTATCGAAGTTTATAAAGGTATAGGATAAAACTAAAAATTATACTAGTAAACCTTACAATATTTTAGATAATAAGGTTAGGATTTTTATAAGTATTTATTATTTACTTAAAATACCGCTAGGCAATTTCTACGCAATCCTCCTGCGTATCCTTAATAACAAAGCCTAGTTTTACTTTATCGAATATATAAAATAGGACCTTCGATTCGCTTAAATATATAATAAGCTTAAATAGTACTTTAATACTAAGGTTAATTGCACTTATTACTATACGGACTAGACTACTATTATATTTAATTAGATAAGAGATAAAAATCTAAAGCTTCCTTTGCATAAGATACTTTAGAAACTCTTTAATAAATTATACTACTGCTAATATGCCTTTAGGAAAGATTTTATAGGTAATATTCTATTGCGTATAGCAATTATTAACTTATGCAAAGGTATGCTAGAGCTCGAGTACGCTTTATTTAAACTAGATAGTAATATTAAAACTTTGCTCTCCGACTTTAGATTATCCCTTAAGACTTTTCTCGCTAAAGGCTCGACTTCCTAGTATATAGCTAACGATTAGGATAATAGAGATGCCTTTTACTTAGACTAATAATATCGAAATAATAAATAATAGCAAAGAGGTTGTTTTTAATAATAAAGTACGCTAGCGTATTAATAGAAGAAAAAGTGCTTTATATATAATAAAATTAGCTGCTAGTTAATAAAATACCCGCTAGAAGACTAACGCAAGGCTAAAAATACGTACCTCTATACCTGTAAGTTCGATAGGGATAAAAAGGCTAAATTTAAAACATTCCTCTTTAATTTCGAGGGAATTAATACTAATAGCTTAGAAGAATCTTTAGAAAGTAACTAGGACGAACCCGAAAATAGGAAGGAGATTACCCAGTTCCTTTGCAATAATGCTTATATGCATCAACTTACTAGTAACGACCTATATATGCTAAGCTTAGTCGATAAAAATATATCTTAATTTACCCTTAATAAATAATATTGCAATCTGCGTTTCTACGGGATCCTAGTTAATATAGGGGCAGTAAAGTTTTCTATAGCTAGTAAAGGATAGTTTAGAGCCTTATAAAGGATCCTCCCTGCTACGACTTTAGATAATAGTAACTTCCTATGCAAATCTATTTGTTTTAGAAAGGGATATACTTTTTAGTTAATCGGATCTATAATGCTTAAAACACCTATTAGATCCGTTACTTTCCACGTACTAGATATAGCCACGCTATTCCTCTTATTACTGCAGGATATAGATCGACTTAGTATTTACCTAAAAAACATAATAGATACGCTTATTAGCCCTAAGATTAAAGTTCCCGTTATTAGATAATAGGGTTATACTTAGTTCTTCCTGCAGAACGATTACTAAACGTTAGTCTTCCTTATAAAGCTATAACTCCGCTAGATATATCGAAGGTTTAGGTATCTAGCAGTCTTGCGTTTTTATAGGCTGCTCTAACGCGCTAGATATAATACCTCTTTTTCTAAGCTTAAAGCAATTACTAAATTCTGCTACTACTGCTAGATATACGCACTAGTACTATAACGCTTTAAATTTAAGCTTAAGGATAATAAAGAGTTTAATTTTAAGGTTATAGTAGATGTTATATACCTGCTTAGGAAGCCTATCCTGCATATTATAGATAGTATAATATTGTTCTAAAATGCTAGATTTCTTCTATCTATAATAATAAAATCCGTTTAGGATATACTGCGATTTTGCTAGATTAATACCTATCTTAGACTGCTAGATATTATTACCTATAATACTAGTATAAACTTTAACTTATAAGAATTTCGTTCTAAAGCTTGTTTTCTAGGTATTACTTATTACTAAGTACCTATCGAGGCCTATTAGTTAATTAGGAAAGTTAAGCAGTACTACGGACCCCTATAACGTGCTTTTAATATCCTATACGAGTTACTTAAAGAGAATACCGCTAAGGAATTTATTCTCTAGATAGCAGTTAAAGCAGTTAATAATATAGCCGGCTTAGATAGTCTTATACTAATACTTCTTATCTTTAGTGCATACTTACGCATTACGCACGACTCTTTATTATTAGCAACTACGTCTTAGCGTAGTAAGGCTATTAAAGCTATAATAAAAATGCTTCGCAAATATATAGCTAGAGATAAAGTTTAATTAGTACTCTCTATAAGGAATAGACCTATAACTTCCTATCTCTTTAAACTACTAATTAACTCTTAAATTCGGGTCTAGAGAGAGAAAAATAGATAGGAAAGGCTATTCCGTCTTATTTTAATTAATAGTTACGATATCTTAGTTAATATACCTGCTAGTATTAAAATATTCCGTTCTACTTATATTAAGCCTTATTATAAGTCGCGTTACGAAATTATTAATAATAACGCAGACCTACTTTCTACTAATGCCTATATACTAATACTAGACCTACTTAGGGCTAGCAATAGTCCTGCACTAGCCCTATACCCCGATTGCGATAGTCCTATAATATTACCTATACTAAATACGACCGCGTTAGACTTATAATAATAACGCGTTAAGTTCGAGGTTTAGATACTAGAGAGTTAATCCTAGTTATCTTCGTTTATAATATAGAAAGAAACAGATAATATAGCCTTATCTCTCTTATTGTAACGTAATAGCAAGATTACTATACTAGGAAGACTATTCTAAATATTAGATTAATAAGAGATTAACGACTTAATATGCAAGGGTATATTTTCCTTCGAACGATTTAACCTATATAAATATAAACACCTACGAATATTTCGCTCCCGTATAGTTAGAGAGATTAAAGGAGGACTAAATTACCTATACGAGAAATTACGACTTATTATTACAAGTTATAGCAATAAGGAGAAAAATGCTATCCTTACCTAATTACTAACTATTTAACGCATTAGCAGTAGACTATATCTTATCTTAGCTACTTTACTCTTTAACTAATTAATAATACTTAGTATACGTAATATTACCTAAGCGTACCTATAATCGCGCATACCCCTTTTTTAGACTATCCTTGCTAAACTTCCCTCTAAACTCTAAAATTAGTACCTACTAAATATAATTTTGCGTATTATACGTCCTTTATATAGTATTGCTAAGGCTAGAGTCTACTAGTTCTATATATACTAAAACTACTATATCTAACGACTAAATATACGCACTTCTATATATAACGCGTGTCTCCTTATTACTAATTCCACCGCTGTATTCTTTAGGATTATTAGCCTATAGACTAATAATACGATTATCTTAAGCGATAGTGCTTTTTATAATAACGAGGAATAATAAATCCAAAAAGCTAGGTTTAAGTCTAAGCCTAAGAATATAGTCGGGTTAGGAGATACTGCTAAATTTAATAAATGCTATATTTCTATTCTTTAGCACTAAGTTATGCTCTAATAAAAAGGATAGGCAGCAAAGATTAAACTTATTAATACGACGGCAGATAATGCGCTATAACGTTACTTAGAATAACGCGCTAGAGAGGCCTATATTTCTTCTATCTGCTAGCCTAAGGCTAGCTTTAACCTTTTAGTCGCAGTATAGATTTAATAACCTTAAAAGAAAGACTATAAGAAACTTAATTACCGTTTTAAATAGCAAATAGAGAAGAAAGACTAAGGCCTACGCTATATACCTTTAGATCTTATAACTGCAAAAGTCTTTATCTTTGCAGATAAGTTATTCGCAAATAATTATAACCTATTATTATAAATTAGCTTTATTATTTGCATTGCTAATAAAACCTAAAGTAATTCTATATTCGAGATTATAGGGAATATTATCTACTAGAGCTCTATTAAATGCAAACGTATAACTAGAAGTATGCTTGTATTAGAGGTATATAGTATAACCTATGCCTTTAATATCGGCTACTGTATTGCTATAACCCTCTACCTTATTATAAAGCAACTCTATTTTCTACTTATGCCCTTAGTTATCTGCATAGACTTAATATCCTTCTATAAATATCTTATTAAATTAGGGACTATAAAAGAGAAAAGATTAATAATCGATATTATATTACTTAGATAATTATATAAAATACGCAAAATTAATAATATTAGATAGATTAATAGAAAGGATAATCCTGCAAATACTATAACTAAGATAAATCCTAATAAGGCACTCGAATATTTAATTAATATAAATAAATTAAAAGTAAGGATAGATAGTTTTATATCTAAGTACCTAAATAAGATTAAAGTTAATAAAGTATTATAACTCGTAGTAGCAAGACGCGCACTAAGGTTGCAGATGCGTTAAATTACGTACGACAGTCTATTATAGGGCTAGCGCACTACCTGTAATAGCCTATTACTCGCGTCTTACTAATTGCTTGCTACTAATAAATTATCGTTTATTTGCGTAATATTAGGTAATAAAGTAATATTACTATATATATTTACGATATTACTTATAATATTATAAAGGAAGAACTTATATAACCTTAAAGCAAATTAATTTACTACTAAAATAAAAACTCTGCCTGCTTACCCCCTATTTTTTAATATGCTTAAACTAGGCCTGCTTAGCCTTATAGCCTAAGCGCAAATACTATTTTTATTAGCCAGTTTCTACTATATAATAGTAAATACATTTACTTTATTGCAGTGCTTGTCCTGCAAGGGCTAATAGTTCGTTATATACGTAGCAAGGGCAATAGCTATAGCTTTAGCGGCCTCTAGTAACTAGCATAAATATATTAGCTATATCTAACTCTATTGCTACTAGGAGGAATATTCTTACCTCTACGCACTTTATCCCTACTTTTGCGTAGTTATAATAAGCGCGCGTATTTATTAAAGCCTGCTTCTAGCAGGCTTAGATCGGATTATCGATTGCGCTAAAGCGACTAATATACGCAGTATATAGGACTAGCTAAGGGTGCTTTCCTTTAATAATAACACGCCTTTTAGAAGGCGTATACGGCTAGCTAGATAATAATAACCCTAGGGGCGTTTATAGTTAGCAAGGGGGCTTAATATAAGCCCGCCCTAACGAGTCGGAAAGGGGGTTATTATTATTATTCTCGTCCGTAATGCCTAGATCTTAAGTAAGAGTAAAGCTAGAGTCCGATATAATAATAATAGCAGCAATAACGATAATAATAATAATAGTAGTAATAGGTTAATACGTAATAAAGAAGATAATAATAATACTAGTAACGCAAGAGAAGATAATAACGACTATAGTAATAATAACCGTAATAATAATAATAGTAATAGTAATAATAATAATAGTAATAATAATAATAATGCTAATACTGCTATAGCTGCTATTACTGCTAAGGCTACTGCTACTAATGCTGCTAATACTAATGCTAATACTACTGCTGCTTCTGCTAATAGTAATAGTAATAGTGCCCGAGGCAACGCCTAGCAACGCGAGGATAATACTGCTAGTGCTGCTAAAAAAGATAGTAATAGCCCTATAGGGAACGCGCTAAGGCATAGAGATAATACTACTACTAATATAGATAATAATAATAAGGAAGAGGGAGATAAAGAGGAAGATAATAAAGAGATCCTCGGGGCGATAAAGGATAAAGAGAAAAGAAAAAGAAAGTTATAGGCGGAGGGAGAAAATTTCTTTTTAACTTATGCGTTACGTATAGGGCTTATTTATATAATTTACTCTATATAATATAACGCGCAATATAACACGGGCTAATAGTTATTCCGATAGCCTATTACACCCTATAGAAATAACTAAGAATAGCCTAACGCAACTACCCTAGGATAACCTTAATAGGCCGTGGCAGCCGCCTAGAGGTTTGCATAGCATTTTATATAGCAGACTGTTGCCGCCGGCTAGGGAGATACATAATAGGCCGCCGCAGCTAACCTAGGATATTTTCTTAGCTTATTTTTCGCATTTAAAAAGAAAAAGTGCCAGTATAGGAATAACACGTACACGAGGGAAATAACACGTACACGAGGGATAAATAAGAAGGAAAAAGAAGGAAAGAAAAAGACAGGAACTATGTATTTATAGGGAGGGTATTTCCACCCTTCTTATAAGATACAGACGTTATAACTAATTAAATATCTGTCTTCTATACATATGTGCGTACCTTACTAATATTATTATTAATAGTTAGGACGTTTTTAGCAGGGTAGTTATTAGTATAATAAATATTATTAGTTTTATATTAGATAGAGGTATAATCGTTAATATAAAGTTTAGATATAGCTATAAGTTAATTATTAGGTTATTTATTAGTATAGTAGTTATTATTAATATTATATTAGATAGATATATTATAGTATTTATTATTATCTTTAAGGTTAATAATTTTACTAGGTTTCTTAATAGATTAACTAGGAGCCTAACCTAAAGTTTTACTAATATAAAAACGACTATTACCTATATCTATAAGCATTTCTAAACCTCTATTATTAGCAGTAGGAATACTATTAGAAAAAGCTATAGCTATAATAATAAAGAAGAATATAAAGCTAGCTTATAAAAGGATAAAAAGAAGAAGAAAAGAGGTAGGAGGGATATAAAAGAGAAAGGAAATATAAGCGAAAAGTAGGTCCTATTCTTTTTTTTAAAGCTGCCGCAATGCTTATAGCTATACTAGTAGCTGCTAGCTAGCAGGCTATAGTCTATTAGGCCTCTTAAAATGCTTTTTTAGCATATTTTTATAAAAGGAAAGGTTCTTTATACTTCTAATAGGTTAGCTATCTAAATAGCATATAGTCTAAAATACTTTTTTTATATAATAACTAAGTTTAAAAGGCCTAATCTAAGTTAGACTTAATTTTTAAGGCTTGCCCTTCTTTGCTACTAAAACGGCATTACTAGGTTTAAAAGTTAAAGATAATCGTGCCTTATATAGCTATAGTCGTTTCTATGCCTTATTATTAAAAGCATTACCTACTTATTAATAACGTCCTACTGCTTTAGCAAACTGCTTTAAGACTAAATTAGCATATTTTCCCGCTAAAGGCTACTATATTATCCTATTAGAAATAGCCTATTAGAGCTTGGCTAATGCATAAAGTAGTATAAGGCTAGTATATATAATACTATATAGTATTTTAGCAGGTATAAAGCCTAAAGATCTTACTAAATAACTATTTATTTGCCGTATAACTATAGGAAGCTATTTTGCCTAGTTATATTAACCTAGCTAGGCCCGATTTAGGACCTATTAAAAAATTCGATTTATAACTTTAATAAGGCTAATACTCTTATATAACTAAGATAGCACTATAACTCTTAAAATCTAACGTGCTTTAAAAAACCTTCCTACCTCTGCTAAGGTAAATGCAGAACCTGCATCTATATATATAGCTAAAGGTATAGCTATAATAAAGTCTAGCTAAGTCTATAATCGAATAATAGTCTTAGAGGCTCCTATTATCTATATAGCTATTAGCTAGGCATATTTTATAAAATAATTAATAAGCACTAAAATAAACTTAATACCTTCCTCTATTGCTAGGAATAGGCTAATATAGTCTATAGCGATAACCTAGAAGGGTGTATTAATATAGATAAGTTAGCTAGGTGCCTTAGTTTTTTAAGGGGCAAAGCAGGCATATATAGGGCAGCTATAGATATATTCTACTATATCTTTTGCTATACTAGGCTAGAATATATAGGTATATAAACGCTATTAAGTAGCGTTACTACTAAAATATCTACTTATATTATATGCCTAGTATAAAGCTAATAAAACTTTATAGTCTAGAAAATAATATTGCTAATTGCTAGTAGGATTTTAGTATATTAGAGTATTATTAACCTAACGAAATTATTTGCTTTAGCACTAAATACGATCTAACTAGATACGATTATAAGGATTTAGTATAGTATAGTTATTTAAATATCGAAGGATAGGACTATAGTATAAATGCTTAAGAAAGTCTTTTTCCCGCCTAATAATATTAGGGATAGATATAAGTCTTAAAGCTATTGCCTTTAGGTCTTCCTAAGGTTAAAGCGCTCCCCCCTATCTTTAGATCTTAGAGAGGGCATTTTACTAGAGTTTTAATAATTCGGGAAGCCTTTCTCCTAAAGCATTAACTAGTAGCTATTTAGCTCTCTTACCCCTTATATATTTAAAGAGCTTATTAAATCCCCCTAGACTATTTTTCTACTGCTAAAGAGATATAGCTTTATTTATATTACCCTAGTTAGTAATATTATTATTACAGGCATTACTAGAGAAAAAAGTATATAATAGGCTATTAGCTGCCTTATTATAAGGCCTTTTAATATATTTAATAGTAATATAAAGGCAATGCAGCTTAGTAACCTAGCGAGTATAAATGCCCTTATAACTTTTAGTATTAAGGAACTAAGTAATTAGTATATAATCCGTATAAATAATAGACTTCTCTAGTGCATAGAAGAAGTATTTATACCTGCGGCAAAACTTAATAATAGTATAGAGCTCTTTTTTATAGGTGCTATAATTTCTTTAGGGCTTTATTAGAAGAAAAGAGTCGTAAAGGATAAGTGCTATATGCTTACTATATTTCTATAGGATTATATATCTACTATTAAATTTAGAAGCATTAGAGTATAGCTCTACTAAAATATTAAACCAGGGTTTATAGATAGCAATAGTAGCTTTAGCTAAGGATTTTAAGATTATAAAGGCAAGGGCTTTATATAGTCCTTATATAAAGGCCTTAGTCCCTATTAATTGCGTTAAAGGTCGGGAAAACTCTATATAATTAGATATCTAGCGTTAATATAGTCTAATAATGCCTAAAAAGGCCCGAACTTATTAAGGCGTCTTTAGAATAGTAAACTCCTAGATCTTTTTTATATAATTATACTAGATAGTTATTTAACTACCTATATAATAGATCTAGCCGACTGCTAAAACTTTATCTATTTCTAAAGAAACCTTCTTAAAACTTAATCGAAAGAATGCCTATAATAATCTTAGGAGTAGATAATACTTAATAAACTACTATTATTCCTTAAAGAATTCGTGCTTAGTAAATATATCGTTAATATAATTATCTAGAAAAAGCATACTATAGCTAAAGCTAGTTATTAAGAATAAAGAGGGCTTAGGAAGAGGTAATAGTATAGGACCTAATACTAGTTTAAGCATTTTTATAAATAAATGCGCTAATGCCTAGAGTTTGAAAAAAATCACTTATAAGTGATTTGTGAGTGATTTTTTAATGATTTTTTTTTTCGTGATTTAAATTACTTATAAGTGATTTTTTCAGGGCTATGATTTAAATTATTAAAAAAAAATCACATTATAAGTGATTTTTTAAAAAAATCATAAAAAAATCATTAAGATTTTTTCTAAAAATAGATATATATAATTTTTTAAAACTAATAATATATACTTATTTTTAAAAACGACTTATAAAGTATACTATATATTTCTATAGAAAGATAAAAAATTAATATAGAAAATAAGTTTTTAAAATATAATAAAGGAAAGAAAGTATATTTAAAAAAACCTTATAATAAATAAAAAAGCTTTCTTTTTATACGTAAGGCTTTAGTTTATTTTTTAGTTATTTTTTATTTTTTAAAAAAAACTCCTTAATATAATATAAAAATATTAGTTGCTTTTATATATTTATATTTAAAAATTTATTAAAACTTATATGCTTAATATTAGGAAGTAAAGAAAGTAATTATAAAGGCTTTATAACTTATAAAACTTTAGTTTTATTTTAGTTTTTTTTAGTTTTTTTTTTAGTATTTTTAAAGTAGGGTTTTTATACCTACCCTATAGGAAAAAGTAGTACTACTAA
>LKCN02000012.1:979028-995459 GCA_001633055.2 Ophiocordyceps polyrhachis-furcata BCC 54312 | reverse complement strand
ATTTAATTTAAAGACTATATAATATTATATAAAATATAATAAAAATATAATTTAGTATATACTTACTATAAAAAGCTTATATAAGGTTTTTAGCTTCCTATCTTCTTTAATAGGCTATATATTAAATAAAATCTCTTTTTTACTCTTTTTTAAAAAAAGTATTTTTTTCCTGCATAGAAACTCTTAGTAAAGGTTTACCCTAAAAAGTAGTTTTTTTCTAATTTAGTAAGTAAGAGACTTAAAATTAAAATAAAATATTTTAAAAATACCTTATAATATTATAATATTTTAAGAATTTTTTAAAAAATTTAATTCCCTCTTTACGCTATTTTATTATTTTTTTTAAAATAGAAATACTTTAAAATACTTAGTATATATAAGTTCCTTTTCTATTTATATAGCCTAAAAGTATTCCATTTTAGGTAATTTTTAGAATATAAGCTCTTTATATAGTTAATAATAGCATAAGAATTATACTTTCTATTTTAGGTAAGTAGGGCCTTTTTTTTCAGGGTATAAAGATAGAAAAAGTACAAATTCTTCCCTAGGCCTATAGTACTTATAAAAATACGAGGTAATATACTTTTGCTAATACTACTACCTATCCTTGCAAGAAAAAAATAACGCAGGTACTTCTAAAAAGTAGCAAAATACTAGAAAATACTAGAAGCTTTAGCGCTTTCTAGCTACGTACTTTTTGTACTAAAGTTTTGCTTTCCTAGTAGTATAAGGTAGAGAATTTCCCTTATAACTTTTCTTTCCTTTCTTTTCTTCTTTTTTTCCTTACGAATTCTTCGTTTCGTAACTAAATTTAATAAAAAAAATACTATTTAAAAGCTCTTTCTCTCCTCTTTTAAGTTCTTTAACCTACTCTGTAACTTTTCGCAATGTCTGCTTCTTATAAGCCTTCTATTGCTTCGGCTGTTTCCAAGGGTAATTCCTTTGGAATTATCGAGCAGGGCCCTAAGCTAGGGCCTGACCCGGGGCTAAGTAAAGCTTCCTCGTTTTTTTAACGTTCTTCGCAGCCTACTTTAGGCATTAATTCGCAAGGTTCTTTTATATCTAAAAAAGAAAAAGGTATTATAAAATTACTATTAGTAACTATACTAAATAGTAGAAACTAATAAATTATATAGGAAAAAAAATTAAAAAAGGAAAAAATCTTAAAAAACAAGTAGAAAAAACGGATTATTTAGCTTCAATTTATAACTAGCCGGATTTTAAGTTAAGCCCTGATTTAGAGCTTAAGCCTTATATTTTTCAGCAAAAGCTTTTTACTAGAAAGCTTTTACTAATTAACTTATAGCAATAACGCCGAGTTTTATATACTTATATAATATAAGTAAACTTACTTATATTCCTTTTACTTTTTAACTATATTTACTAATTATTTTAGTTGTAATAAGACTTTTAAGTATGCAATCGATTAGAAAATTAACTCTAACTTAGGTAGGCATTATTTTCTTTGCTATAAAGGCATAGCTTTTAGTAAGGAAAGTAAAAAACAAGGAAGAAAAAGAAGTAAGTTTATTTATTTATTTATTTATTTACTTATTTACTTATTTACTAATTATTTTTTTAAAGCCCTAAGGAGAAAGACCGGATTTTTTTAAAGAATATATAGCAAAAAAACAATAACTTTAGTTTAATTTAACCAAGGCTTATAAAAGGATTTTATCCTTTTTAATAAGCAATAATATTTCTTTTAACGCTATAAGCTCGGACTCTTTTTCAGAGCTTTTAACGTTTTATAACTAGTAAGTTATTTTATTTTTTTATTTATTTTAACTTTTATTACTAATTTTTAAAATAGGGACTATCTAAAAATCTACCTAGCAAAAATTAAAGAGCTTTTAAGTGAAGAATTTGAAGAAAAACGAAATTTGCTTAATAATAAGCTAAATTAACATGTTGAAAACTTCGGATTATTTAATTTAACGTTTAATATCTGGACTTCTAATGCTCAGGCTGCGTATATTAGTATTATTTTAACGTATATCTCTTCGGATTTTACGTTAAACTATTACCTTATAAGTAAGTTTATTTTTTTAATTTTTTTTAAGCTAATATTAAAAAACCTAGGCTTCTATAAATTATCCGAACGATATACTGGCGTTTATATTCTTTAAGAAGCTCTTTTAGCTTTAAGCCCTTATCCGGCTTTAAATTATTCGACTATTTTCAGGTATGTTTTTTATACTTACTAGTTTTTTTTACTAATTTTTTATAGCTTTATAAGAGATAACGCTGGTAATAATAATACCTTTGCTAACTCGTATAAAGAGGCTTATTATAGCCTTTTTTCGGAGAGCTTTAAAGGTAATATGCGCTGTATAGCGCATATTATTAACCTTATAGCACAAGATGTGCTTAAAGCCTTTCTTTCCTTGGCTGCAAACGATATAATTCTCTCTAACTATATTAATTCGGATTTAACAGCCCTGGAAACTAATAATACAGAGATACAAGTTAAAGATAATAACTTTTCTAGTAAGTTTTTTTTACTTTTATATTTATTTTACTAATTTTTCTAGCTCTTTTTAACTGGCTTCGAAGAGTTATTACAATTTTAAAGTATAATACGGAGCTAAAAAAGCTATTTAAAGAAGGCATTAAAAGAGCAAAAAATCAGGGTTAAATTCCTTCTACTTTAAATAAGGAAAAAATACCCCTAGGTAAGTTTTTTTAGTTTTATTTCTTTATATTTTTACTAATATTATTTTAAAATAGTAATAGTAGGATTATAATATAAATACTATAGCTATAAAATAGTAAAGAAAGTAGTAAGAATAGTAACTTAAATAATAATATAATTAGTAGACTTATAGAGAAAGTAGGAATTATAGTTTAAAAAGTAATATAAAATAAGATATAAGTAAATAAAATTAGTAAAAGAAAACTAAAAAAGATTAAATATATATAAATTTATTTATTAACTAGAAAAACCTAAGTAAACCTAGGTAAAAAAACTAGTAAATAAACTTTAATAAAATAAGTTAGTTTTCTTCTGCTTCTTGTCCTTCCTTATACTCTTTTTCTAAATCAGGAAGACTTTTATTCCAACTCTTTAACAGCATTAGTTTTTTTATAACCTCTAAAGATAGGCGACTTCTTGATTTTGTTATAAGATTGCCACTTATAGAGAATATACTCTCTACTAAAGCTGACGTTGCCGGAATAAAAAGGTATTTGCGTGCTAAAATAGCTAAAATAGGATATTTATCCTTATTTAAGCTCTAGTAATTAAGAATATTATCCTATAATAAATAATATTAGCAAATAAATAAGTAAAAAAGGTTATAAAAAAGATTAACACTATTACTTACTTTTTTCTTTAGTAAAGGCTCTGATAAGTAAAGAGTAAATTCTTCTTCTTCGTTTTCTTTATTCCCTGTTATAAAGAATTCATCCGAATGCTCTGATTCTATAAGGCTAGGAGCCCTAGAAGTAGTATTTTTACTACTATATTCTTGTTTTAACCTGTTTTTTTAGTTAATAAAATACTTTAAAAAATATAAGTATAACTTACTGAAAATATTCTTCTTTTAATTCGTAAATAATATCCTTTTTGAAAGAAGAATAAAAGCCTAGTAGTTGGCCTTCTTTAAAATATGCTGATTTTAATCAAGGATCTAGAAGAATACTTATAAAGTAAAGATTATAATCTTTATAAGTATATCGAGTTACCTTTTCTAGAAAGTACTTTTCAAGCTTTATTTTAGCTTGCTAAATACAGGTTATAAAGATATTATAATAGTTAAGCTAATAAAGTAAGTAAAAATTAGTAAGAAAAAGGGGAAAAATAACTTACTAAACCTGGGCCGAAATTATTAGTTTTAGCGTAGATTTTATATTCTATAAGTAAGCTATTAAGCTTCTTATAGATTTAGTAAATATAAAGTAAGGCTTCCGATATTGTTATATATAATTGAAAAGGTTATTTGCGGCAGTGGAAATAATAATAAGTAATCGAGGTGTGGATCACGTGATAGAGAAGAAGAAGACGAATCACGTAATAGTGGTTTTATAAGGATTAAAGAAGAATTAAAGGCAGGAGAGGTAATTGTATTAAAGAAGTAATGAAGTTGAAGCTAATAATAAACTAGAAGTAGGTGGGAAAACCTCCTTCCTTTATAGACAAATTTCTCAATAACAAAGGTACTTCTAAAGGTACTATAAAGTCCTATATTATAGTATAATAACGTGGCTATACGTTACACCTTTCCGTTTGTTCGTATATATTTTCCTTCTTTAGATATTTAACTTAGAAGATAGGTGATTTGGAGGAAGACTTTAACGTTATAGATCAACCTAACGATCTGACTTTAGTACGACTATCGAGGTCGGGCGCTATAACCGCTATTAGTACAGCGCGTCGATCGCTGTAACGATTACTATAATGACCGCTGTGACGACTAATCGAGCGCTATAACCGCTATTAGTACAGCGCGCCGATCGATGTAACGGCTGCCTTGTGCCGAGATTAATCGGGTGCTATAACCGCTATAGGTACAGCGCGCCGATCGCTATAACGATCGCTGTAACGAGTCGATCGGGCGCTATGACCGCTATAGCCCTACTGTGACTCAGGGCGTTGTGGCGGGCCTTAGGCCTAATTAGTACAATTTGTTCTAAGTAGCCTTACAGGCTTATTTCTTATCTATTTAAGATACAAAAATATGCGTTATATAGCTCTTAAAAAGGGCTATCGAATAGTATAAGTCACGTGTTATAGAAGTCTCCTTATTATATAATATAAGTCTTTATAGTTATTTTTAAGCTGTATTTTTATATACTCTTATAGCCTCCCTTAAAGTTTATGTTATATATACAACTTTACTGGATTTTTATATATATCTTCGTTATAAGTCATTTATATCTATTATATAATGTGGAAAAAATTAAAACCACGAGATAAGCAAAACCTAGTAGGAAAAAGCGTTATCTTATTTATCTTACTTTATCCTAGTAAAAACCACGTAGGAAAAATACTAGGTTATACTAGTAAAACCTTTCTAAGGAAAAATACTAGTTTTATATAGAGGAAAAGTCTGAAAGCATAAAGACTTAAAAAACCTCTATTATTATAAGGAATATATATATTTATTTAACCTAGTAAAAGGCGACGGAATTTATTAAATTTGCCTGCTTCTAGCTCCTTAGTAAATATATTAGCTATATTATCTTCAGACCTTATATAATATATCTGTATATCGTTATTTCGTATGCTATCCCTTGTAAAGAAGTAAGCTAAGTCTATATGCTTTGTTCTTTTATAAAATTCAGGATTTTCAGCTAATTTAATAGCAGCCTGGTTATCTATTAATATAGGAGGTATTATATCTATTATTTTTATACTTAGAAGCTTATTTATTGTTATAAAAAGCCTTTGTATATATATAGCTTCTTTTGTAGCCTCTCTTAGGCCTATAAATTCTGCTTTACAAGTAGATAAGGCTGTGGATTTCTGTTTTTCACAGCCCCAACTTATTAAGTTATTATATATATAAAAACAGTAGCCGGAAACGGATCTTCGATCTGTTAAATCAGAAGCCCAGCTTGCATCTGTGTAACCTCTTATAAAGTTATTATTATACGGGATATTACAGTTATAAGTTAGTTTTAAATCCGGGTATTTATTTAAGTATTTCCAGATTGTATTTAACGCTGCTATATGTGTTATATCTGGCTTAGAAGCAAATCTAGCACAGGAAATAACAGCGTATAGTATATCAGGTCTTGTTTTTATAGCAGGGTATAGTAGGGATCCTATTTCCTTCTGATATTGTAGTATAACGTCTTTTCCAGGTTCTATAGTAGCCTTCTTAAGCTTAATTCCTGGTTTAGAAGGTATTTCAGACATNAAAAGGGCTATCGAATAGTATAGGTCACGTGTTATAGAAGTCTCCTTATTATATAATATAAGTCTTTATAGTTATTTTTAAGCTGTATTTTTATATACTCTTACAGCCTCCCTTAAAGTTTATGTTATATATACAACTTTACTGGATTTTTATATATATCTTCGTTATAAGTCATTTATATCTATTATATAATGTGGAAAAAATTAAAACCACGAGATAAGCAAAACCTAGTAGGAAAAAGCGTTATCTTATTTATCTTACTTTATCCTAGTAAAAACCACGTAGGAAAAATACTAGGTTATACTAGTAAAACCTTTATAAGGAAAAATACTAGTTTTATATAGAGGAAAAGTCTGAAAGCATAAAGACTTAAAAAACCTCTATTATTATAAGGAATATATATATTTATTTAACCTAGTAAAAGGCGACGGAATTTATTAAATTTGCCTGCTTCTAGCTCCTTAGTAAATATATCAGCTATGTTATCTTCAGACCTTATATAATATATCTGTATATCGTTATTTCGTATGCTATCCCTTGTAAAGAAGTAAGCTAAGTCTATATGCTTTGTTCTTTTATAAAATTCAGGATTTTCAGCTAATTTAATAGCAGCCTGGTTATCTGTTAATATAGGAGGTATTGTATCTATTATTTTTATACTTAGAAGCTTATTTATTGTTATAAAAAGCCTTTGTATATATATAGCTTCTTTTATAGCCTCTCTTAGGCCTATAAATTCTGCTTTACAAGTAGATAAGGCTGTGGATTTCTGTTTTTCACAGCCCCAACTTATTAAGTTATTATATATATAAAAACAGTAGCCGGAAACGGATCTTCGATCTGTTAAATCAGAAGCCTAGCTTGCATCTGTGTAACCTCTTATAAAGTTATTATTATACGGGATATTACAGTTATAAGTTAGTTTTAAATCCGGGTATTTATTTAAGTATTTCCAGATTGTATTTAACGCTGCTATATGTGTTATATCTGGCTTAGAAGCAAATCTAGCACAGGAAATAACAGCGTATAGTATATCAGGTCTTGTTTTTATAGCAGGGTATAGTAGGGATCCTATTTCCTTCTAATATTGTAGTATAACGTCTTTTCCAGGTTCTATAGTAGCCTTCTTAAGCTTAATTCCTGGTTTAGAAGGTATTTCAGACATCCCTAAAGATTCTTTATTGTATTCCTTTATCTTATTCCTTATATATTTTTCCTAAGAGATATATAGTATCTTATTTGCTCTGTTTATAGATATATTCATACCTAGAAAGTCTTCTAAGTTTCCTAAATCTTGCAGGGCTAGGTATTTCCCTATTTGGCCAAATAGATCACTTATTATAGTATCCGTAGCACCTGTAACAAGGAAGTTATCCACGTGGATAGCTATAGCTATATTGTTATTATTATGTATAAAAACCCCTTCGTCTATAGGTAAGGCTTTAAAGCCTACCTTTTCGAGAGTATTAGATAGGTAGTTATACTAGAGCTTAGGACTTTGTTTTAGGCCGTATAAAGCTTTCTTTAATTTTATTATTAGGTCTTTATCTTTATACAAAGGATTTTGTTTATTATTATGTTTATAGTATTGTTTTATTATATAGTCTTTAAAACCTTCTGGAAATTTCACGTATATGTCTGTATCTATATCTGCGTAAACAAAGGCATTCTTTATATCGTATTGTTTAATAGGCCAGTTGTTTTTAACTGCTATATTAAGAAGTATTCTTATAGATTCAGGCCTAGCAGTTGTAGAGAAGGTATCTATATAATCTAGTCCTTGTATTTGGTTAAAACCTTGAACAACGAATCTAGATTTGTATTTTAATATGTTATTATTATTATCCTTTTTAATTTTATAGACCCAGCGGCTTCCTAGAGCCTCCCTGTCCCTTGGAAGGTCTGTTATTTCCCAGGTTTTTTGTCTTATTAACTCTTCTAATTCTAAAAGCATAGATTTATTCCATTCTGTAGCTTCTGAACTTTTTATAGCCTGTTTATAATTCTTAGGCTCTAAAGGATCTGTATTTTCCAGTATATGCAGTATTAAATCTGGATTTGTATGTATTATAGTATTTATTTCGGGGTATTCTGTATATTCGTTATAAAACTCTGCCGGCTTTCTAGGTATTTGTATTTCGACTTGAGTTTTTAGATCCTTATCCTTATCTTTATCTTTATTAGAAGAGTCTTTGTTATCTTTTTTATTGTCTTTGTTATTTATAGGTTCCTTTATACTCTGTTCTGGTATTTTATTTACAGAAGGTATAGTATTAAAGTCTATATTTTTATAGTTATTGTTATCTGTATTGTTATTTATAAAGTTATTCTCTAGAATAGTTATATCTCGAGAAACAACAACTTTCCTTCTAGAAAAGTCCCAGATTTTATAGGCGTTTTCAGAGTAACCTATTATAATACCTTTAAAAGCTCTTGTTTCTAGCTTATCTACAGGTAGTTTATTTTTGTAGTATATTATACTTCCGAATACCTTTATATTATCTAATTCAGGAAGTGAAATAGGCTTATTATATTTCTTTTCTAAAGGACTACAGCCTAAAGAAGTGTGATAAGACCTATTATATATATATACAGCAGCTAAAACAGCTTCCCCCCAAAGGTATTTAGGTAGGTTTGCTGTATAAAGGATAGCCCGTGCCTTATTTAGTATAGTACGGTTTATACGTTCTATTCGACCGTTAGGTTCAGGGGTATTTTCAGGACTTGTATTATATTTTATACCGTTTTTTATACAGTAATCCCTTATAGGGTATATAAATTCCTTAGCATTATCTGAAAAGACTTCTTTTATAGTAATCTTATCTGTATTATTTTCTAATAAGGCTTTTACCTCTAGAAACTTGTTATATGCTTCGGATTTTTCTTTTAGAAGAGATATATGTAATTCCCTACTATATACGTCTAAAAACGTTATAAAGTACCTGAATTTATTATATGTAGGAGTGCTTATAGGTCCCCAGATATCTAGAACAACCTTATCAAGGTATTTATAGTCCTTTTTAACTGCTTCTTTATTTATCTTATTCGTGGCTTTTGCCTTTATACAGATTTCACAAAGTTTAACCTTATTTTTATCCTCTTCGCTAATAATAGCATTCTTATTATAACGTCTTATTGTTTTTATTAAAGAACGTAAGGATAGATGTCCTAGCCGAAGATGCCAGAGGTATATATCTATNACAAGTAGATAAGGCTGTGGATTTCTGTTTTTCACAGCCCCAACTTATTAAGTTATTATATATATAAAAACAGTAGCCGGAAACGGATCTTCGATCTGTTAAATCAGAAGCCCAGCTTGCATCTGTGTAACCTCTTATAAAGTTATTATTATACGGGATATTACAGTTATAAGTTAGTTTTAAATCCGGGTATTTATTTAAGTATTTCCAGATTGTATTTAACGCTGCTATATGTGTTATATCTGGCTTAGAAGCAAATCTAGCACAGGAAATAACAGCGTATAGTATATCAGGTCTTGTTTTTATAGCAGGGTATAGTAGGGATCCTATTTCCTTCTGATATTGTAGTATAACGTCTTTTCCAGGTTCTATAGTAGCCTTCTTAAGCTTAATTCCTGGTTTAGAAGGTATTTTAGACATCCCTAAAGATTCTTTATTATATTCCTTTATCTTATTCCTTATATATTTTTCCTGAGAGATATATAGTATCTTATTTGCTCTGTTTATAGATATATTCATACCTAGAAAGTCTTCTAAGTTTCCTAAATCTTGCAGGGCTAGGTATTTCCCTATTTAGCCAAATAGATCACTTATTATAGTATCCGTAGCACCTGTAACAAGGAAGTCATCCACGTGGATAGCTATAGCTATATTGTTATTATTATGTATAAAAACCCCTTCGTCTATAGGTAAGGCTTTAAAGCCTACCTTTTGGAGAGTATTAGATAGGTAGTTATACTAGAGCTTAGGACTTTGTTTTAGGCCGTATAAAGCTTTCTTTAATTTTATTATTAGGTCTTTATCTTTATACAAAGGATTTTGTTTATTATTATGTTTATAGTATTGTTTTATTATATAGTCTTTAAAACCTTCTGGAAATTTCACGTATATGTCTATATCTATATCTGCGTGAACAAAGGCATTCTTTATATCGTATTGTTTAATAGGCTAGTTGTTTTTAACTGCTATATTAAGAAGTATTCTTATAGATTCAGGCCTAGCAGTTGTAGAGAAGGTATCTATATAATCTAGTCCTTGTATTTGGTTAAAACCTTGAACAACGAATCTAGATTTGTATTTTAATATGTTATTATTATTATCCTTTTTAATCTTAGAGACCCAGCGGCTTCCTAGAGCCTCCCTGTCCCTTGGAAGGTCTGTTATTTCCCAGGTTTTTTGTCTTATTAACTCTTCTAATTCTAGAAGCATAGATTTATTCCATTCTATAGCTTCTGAACTTTTTATAGCCTGTTTATAATTCTTAGGCTCTGTAGGATCTGTATTTTCCAGCATATGTAATATAAGTTCTGGATTTGTTTGTATTATAGTGTTTATTTCGGGGTATTCTTTATATTCGTTATAAAACTCTGCCGGCTTTCTAGGTATTTGTATTTCGACTTGAGTTTTTAGATCCTTATCCTTATCTTTATCTTTATTAGAAGAGTCTTTGTTATCTTTGTTATTATCTTTATTATCTTTGTTATTTATAGGTTCCTTTATACTCTATTCTGGTATTTTATTTACAGAAGGTATAGTATTAAAGTCTATATCTTTATAGTTATTGTTATCTGTATTGTTATTTATAAAGTTATTCTCTAGAATAGTTATATCTCGAGAAACAACAACTTTCCTTCTAGAAAAGTCCCAGATTTTATAGGCGTTTTCAGAGTAACCTATTATAATACCTTTAAAAGCTCTTGTTTCTAGCTTATCTACAGGTAGTTTATTTTTATAGTATATTATACTTCCGAATACCTTTATATTATCTAATTCAGGAAGTAAAATAGGCTTATTATATTTCTTTTCTAAAGGACTACAGCCTAAAGAAGTGTGATAAGACCTATTATATATATATACAGCAGCTAAAACAGCTTCCCCCCAAAGGTATTTAGGTAGGTTTGCTGTATAAAGGATAGCCCGTGCCTTATTTAGTATAGTACGGTTTATACGTTCTATTTGACCGTTAGGTTCAGGGGTATTTTTAGGACTTGTATTATATTTTATACCGTTTTTTATACAGTAATCCCTTATAGGGTATATAAATTCCTTAGCATTATCTGAAAAGACTTCTTTTATAGTAATCTTATCTATATTATTTTCTAATAAGGCTTTTACTTCTAGAAACTTGTTATATGCTTCGGATTTTTCTTTTAGAAGAGATATATGTAATTCCCTACTATATACGTCTAAAAACGTTATAAAGTACCTGAATTTATTATATATAGGAGTGCTTATAGGTCCCCAGATATCTAGAACAACCTTATCAAGGTATTTATAATCCTTTTTAACTGCTTCTTTATTTATCTTATTCGTAGCTTTTGCCTTTATACAGATTTCACAAAGTTTAACCTTATTTTTATCCTCTTCGCTAATAATAGCATTCTTATTATAACGTCTTATTGTTTTTATTAAAGAACGTAAGGATAGATATCCTAGCCAAAGATGCCAGAGGTATATATCTATCTTATCTTTATTTTTAGGTTGTTTTCCTTGTAAAATAGTATTGTCTATTATAGTATTGTTTATTATAGTATTGTTTATTGTATTAGGTATAGAAAAGTGAACTTTCTTCCCTATCTGAATAGAAAGGGGTATATAGTACAATCCATTGTTTGTTATAGCCTGAACTAGAGGTTTATACAAAGAATTATACAAAGAAAGGGTATTATCTTTTATTATAGTAATAACGTTCTTTAAACAAGACTGACTTATTATATTAACACCTAATTCTGGTATAAATAGGCAGTTCTTTAGTACAGTTTTCTTGTCTAAGGTAGGAAACTTAAAAATAACGTCTCCAGAACTACAAACGTTTATAAAGGAAGCTTTTCCCTAGTTAACTCTAGTATTTATAGTCTTATAATTAGATAGTAAATTTTTATTAGCTACTATATGCCTTATAGCAGCCGTATCGAGTATAAAATGTGTATATTTCTTACTATCTAAGGAGCTATCTATATGTAAAGACTAATGTGTTTGTATAATACGTTGTATAGCGTTATAGGATGTCTTTAAAGCTCCTGTTAAATTATTAGAGTTGTTTATAGCATTATATATTATATTATAGCATACCTCTGCTTCTGATTCTGTATCTTCTACTATTCCCCCAGGCGTAGGGGCAGAAGGAAGATCTGGAATATCGATTTCCATAGGTGCAGTATCGATATCGGTCGTTATAAAAATCTTCTTAGCCCTGTCCTCTTCTATAGCCTTTATATCAGAGGAACCGAAGGTCCCCTGAGTCTTCCGGAGGGCCTTTTCCTTTCTAGGCCTCTTTGTTATCTTATTAGACTCCTTTAATTTAAAGTGCTTAGGAGCCTTCTCCGGGTGTAGGAAATAGCAGTCTTTATTAAAATGCCCCGGGAGTTTACAGTAGGAGCATTTCAGGGCCTTTTTCTGCTTTTTCCAGGGCTTCTTAGTGCCCGTAAAGAGGGCCTGCCCTTCTTCTGGGTAATTCGACTTATAGCGCTTGGCTTCGTCGAGTATATAGGCAAAAAGCTTACCCAGGTTATAAGATCCCTCGTTATTACGAAGGTCCTGTGTTATATGGGTTATAAAGCCCTGGAAGGGCTCGGAGAGGTTATTTAGGACCCACGTTATAAGGACTATTTCCGGGATTTTTATCTCCCGGGCCTTCAGCTCCTCCTCGATCGCTTTTATACGATTTAGGTAAGCCTCTATGTTATAAGGCGTGGCCTTACCCATTTCTAGTAACTCCTTAGTAAGCAGGAAGTTGCTAGTAAAGGAAACGGGGTTATATAGCTCCTTAAGTCTGTTCCAGGCCTCTAAAGCCGTTTTTATATGCATAATTTGGGTTAGCGGCCTATCCTCAAGCTATAGCCTTATAAGGGCCAACGCTTCTTCGGATTTATTGTAGGTCTTAGAGCCCAGAGCCCCCTGAAGTTTTTCCCTAATTAGGAGGGAATCCATGCGCAAAGCCCAATAGGTATAGTTATCGCCGCCCAAGAGCTTAGCAAAAGTGATTTTCTTAGTATTAGGCATGATTTCTCAATAAGGAAAAATGTGGGGAAAAAGTGGGTATGTTTGCTAAAAAGCGTTGGAAAAGTGGAATCGAATGAGGTATTTTGTAGGGCGGTGGAGGAAGAGGAAGGCGGTAAAAAGTTAGTTGAAAGTTTGTTAGTATCCCGGATCAGATAGCTAAATCCGGGCTCATAACCTGAAAAGGTTATTTGCGGCAGTGGAAATAATAATGAGTAATCGAGGTGTGGATTACGTAATAGAGAAGAAGAAGACGAATCACGTGATAGTGGTTTTATAAGGATTGAAGAAGAATTGAAGGCAGGAGAGGTGATTGTATTAAAGAAGTAATGAAGTTAAAGCTAATAATAAACTAGAAGTAGGTGGGAAAACCTCCTTCCTTTATAGACAAATTTCTCAATAACAAAGGTACTTCTAAAGGTACTATAAAGTCCTATATTGTAGTATAATAACGTGGCTATACGTTATACCTTTCCGTTTATTCGTATATATTTTCCTTCTTTAGATATTTAACTTGGAAGATAGGTGATTTAGAGGAAGACTTTAACGTTATGGATTAACCTGACGATCTGACTTTAGTACGACTATCGAGGTCGGGCGCTATGACTGCTATTAGTACAGCGCGTCGATCGCTGTAACGATTACTATAATAACCGCTGTGACGACTGATTAAGCGCTATGACCGCTATTAGTACAGCGCGCCGATCGATGTAACGGCTGCCTTGTGCCGAGATTAATCGGGTGCTATAACCGCTATAGGTATAGCGCGCCAATCGCTGTAACGATCGCTGTAACGAGTCGATCGGGCGCTATAACCGCTATAGCCCTACTGTGACTCAGGGCGTTATAGCGGGCCTTAGGCCTAATTGGTACAATTTGTTCTAAGTGGCCTTACAGGCTTATTTCTTATCTATTTAAGATGAAAAAATATGCGTTATATAGCTCTTAAAAAGGGCTATCGAATAGTATAGGTCACGTGTTATAGAAGTCTCCTTATTATGTAATATAAGTCTTTATAGTTATTTTTAAGCTGTATTTTTATATACTCTTATAATAATTAGCCTTGTAGCTTAACTATAGGCTTTAAAAAGATTTCGAATAGCTTTTCTAAGTCTTTTAGTATAACCTACTTAGCTTCGGTTATGCTGTTTTTTTTAAATTCTTTAGTAATTAAGTTGTTTATAGCGTATTGTATAGCCGGCTTTAAAATCCCGGCTGTATTTAGCATATAATAGGTAGAGTTCCACCTAACGCTAAAATCTATTTATTTTTAGTTAGTTAAAGTAGTTAAATAAGTAAAAAAACTTACCTAGAGGAATTTTCTCTTTTTAAAAGGAAGAAGGTATTTCTTCGAAGTTTTTTGCCCTTTGTAAGCCTTCTTTAAATAGCTTTTTAGGTTCGGTGTTATATTTTATTATTATAGCTATTTTTTTCGTAGCCAGTTAAATAGTGCTAAAATAAATAATTAGTACTTAATAGTAGTTAAATATATATAATTAGTTAAAAAACTTACTAGAAGAATTATAGTCTTTATTTATAACCTCTTAGTTATTATCTTCCAAGGCTGTAAGTTCTATATTAATATAGTTAGATATTAATATATCGTTAGTATTAGATAAAATAAACGCTTTTAAAACATCCTAGGCTATTAAATTAATAATATGCGCTATATAGCGCACATCTCCTGTAAAATTCTTCTTTAATAAGCCTTTATAGGCCTCTTTATAAGAAGAAGCAAAGGTGTTATTATTGCTAGCGTTATCTCGAGTAAAGCTAAAAGTAAAATTATTTATTAGTATATAAGTAATAAAGGTAAAAGATAAGACTTACGTAAAAATTGTTAAATAATTAATTGCCGGATAAGGGCTTAGCGCTAATAAGGCTTCGTAAAGAATATAAACTCTAGTATGCCTTTCAGAAAGCTCGTAAAAACCTATAAGTAGTTAATATAGTTTTTTAATAAGAAAATTAGTTAACTTACTTATAAGAAGGTATTTTAACTTAAAATCCGAGGTAATATAAGTTAAAATAATTCCGATATAAGCTAACTAAGCAGCGGAGGTCCAGATATTAAAGGTTATATTAAAAGTACTATTATTTTCTATATAGTTATTAAATTCCGAATTTAAAAAATTCATTTTAATATTAAATTCTTCGTTTATAAGCTCTTTAATCTTTACTAGGTAGAGCTTAGGATATTCCCTAAAATAAATTAGTATTATATATTAGTTATAAAAAATAGAAACTTACGGATTATAAAAAGAAAGAAGTTCCGAAAAAGAGTCTAATATTATAGCATTAAACGAGATATTGTTTTATAAAAGAAAGCCTAAAATCTTATTATAAGCTTCGGTAGAGTTAAACTAAAAACGCTGTTTTTTAGCTTTAAAAGCCTGAAAAAAGTCAGGCTTTTCTTCTTATAGCTCTAATATATAATAATTAGTAGGTTTTTAAAATAAAAGTAGTAAAAATAACTTACTGCGTTTTCTTCCAGCTTTTTCGCTTTCCTGGCTATAAGCTATTTCTTCGTAGGCTAATTTATAATGCCTTCCAAGATTCGAATAAATATGCTAATCGATAGCATACTCAAAAGTTTTATTGCAGCTATTTATTATTAGTTTAAAGACTTTATCTTAGTATAAAATATTAATTATAAAAAACTAACCTTATGCAGCTATATAAAACACGGCGTTAGGTAGAAGGGTTAATAGGAAGAAGCTTTCTCGTAAAAAGCCTATGCTAAAAAATATAAGATCGAACTTCGATATTAGGCCCGAGTTTAAATTCAGGCTAATTTGCTTTTAAAATAGCAAAATTAATATTTTTTTCTTTTTTGTTTTTTCCTGTTTTTTTTTCTAATAAAAAATATATATTAGTAAAATAAGTATTAGTATTAATTATTACTTACCTTTTTCTATTTTTTCTAAAAGAGTAGAACCTATACCTAGAGGCGAAGAGGCTGCTAAAAACAAAGAAGCCCTTCCCCCGTCCCCATCCCCAGCCCCGTCCCCGGCCCCATCCCTGGCCCTAAAAGTATTCGAAAAAGTAGTAGAAGCAGAAGCTTTAAACGGCACGTAGGAGTAATCTATTGCAAATAAGTAGAGACTAGAAAGGTCTGAAAGAGAAGAAGAAGAGCTTTTAAGTAGTGTTTTTTTTGTTGAATTTAGTTGCGAAACAAAGAATTCGTAAGGAAAAAAAGAAGAAAAGAAAGGAAAGAAAAGTTATAAGAGAAATTTCTGTACCTTATACTACTAGGATAGCAGAACTTTAGTACAAAAAGTACGTGGCTGGAAAGCGCCGAAGCTTCTGGTATTTACTAGTATTTTGCTACTTTATAGAAGTACCTGCGTTATTTTTTTCTTATAAGA
>LKCN02000012.1:961152-977523 GCA_001633055.2 Ophiocordyceps polyrhachis-furcata BCC 54312 | reverse complement strand
AGAGATTTTATTTAATATATAGCCTATAAAATAAGATAATAAGCTAAAAATCTTATATAAGCTATTTATAGTAATTATATATTATATTATATTTTTTTTGTATTTTATATAATCTTATATCGTTTTTAAATTAAATGTTAGTAAAACTAGTTATTCCTATAGGGTAGGTATAAAGACCTAATATAAAAAATACTAAAAAAATAATTATAAAAAAACTAAAAAAAAAGTAAAGTTTTAAAAGTTATAAAGTCTTTATAATTACTTAATTTACTTTCTAATATCTAGTATATAATTTTTAATAAATTCTTAAAAATAAATATATATAAGCTACTAACATTTTTATATTTTTTTAAGCAGTTTTTAAAAAAAATCTTAAAAAATACTAAAAAATAAACTTAAGCCTTTCTTATAAAATAGAAGCTTTTTTATTTATTAAAAGTTTTTTTAAATTATATTTTCTTTTTTTATTATATTTTAAAAAACTTATTTTATATATTTATATTATATATAAAGTAGTATTTAAAAATATAAGGCTTACAAACTATAAAAGAATAGATTTTATTTTTTATATTTTTTTAATAACTTATGTATATTATATAGTATTATTGCTTATATAATACTAGTGATTTCCTACAATTTTATAAAATTATAAAAATCACTTATGATTTTAAGTGATTTTTAGTAAGTGATTTTATAGGGTAACTTGAAAAATCCAATTATAAGTGATTTTAGTTCCTTATAAGAGATGATTTTATAAAATCACTCTAAAATCACTCGTGAGTGATTTTTTACTATGCCTGTTTATAGATAACGCTACTAGGTGGAATTCCACCTCTAATATGCTAAATACAGCTATTCAACTTAAGCCGGCTATTCTTTATGCTATTAATAATACGGCTAATAAGGAGCTTAAAAAAAATAGTATATCCCTTAGCGAATAGGATGCTTTAGTCGACCTAAAGGAATTATTCGAAATATTTCTTAAGCCTTCTATAAGGCTACAAGGTCAACTTTATACAATGGCTTCGGAAGCGCTCTTATATATCTATCAGATATATAAAAAATTAAACAACTTATACCAGGACTATAGAATTAAAGCCGAGCATACAAATCTAGCACCTGGACTAGTAAGTATTTTTTACTTAAGTTATTACTATTTATTACTAACTTTTTTAGTTAAACTATTATAACCTTTTTATTTCTAGTATTTTACAAGGAAAAACAAAGCTTGAAAAATACTTTCCGGAAAAACTAACTAAAACTAACTTTAAAACTTATATTATATACTTATATAGTATTATTCTCGATCCCCGGCTAAAATTAGCCCATTTTAAGGAGAAACAACTCCTAGGATTTTATCCTACCTTCGAAAAGGACCTCCTTAACTGCTTTAAAGCAGAATACTTTAAGTAAGTAATATTTCTTTTTTTTACTATTTTTTTAACTATTTTATTTACTAATAATACTATAGAATAAAAGAAGAAGTAAATTAGAAAAATACTTCTTTTTCCCGGGCTTATAGCCCTGCTAAATCTAATTATTCGGACGACTTTTTTATTAGTTCGGATAAGGAAAATACGCTAGAAGAGTTTATTTTCTATTTTTCAGAGCTATTACTTAAAAAAAAAGTAAGTACTTATTTTTTTATAATTTTTAACTTAGCTAATAATTTCAGGATAATATTCTCGACTACTGGAAGCAGAATAAGGCTAGATTTCCTATTCTAGCTATTTTAGCTTAACGATACCTTTCTATTGCAGCAACTTCGGCTTCGATTAAAAGCGCTTTCTCTATAAGCGCTAATATAATTACTAAGTTAAGAAACCAGCTAAACTCGGATACTATTAAGCAGTTAATTCTGCTAAAAAGTTGGAAAAAGGACTTTACTTTACTAGAAGAGGAATATAAAAAAGGTAAAGAGGAGGAATAAGTTATTTTTACTAATATTTATTAGCTAGTTTTTTTACTTAAAATTATTTTAAGTTTTTCTAGTTAATAAATATTTATTTAAACTTTCTATTAGTATTTTAGTAGTATTCTTCCTAGATTCTTTTTAGTATTTTTACTAGTAAGGATTAGTTTCTTATATTTTTTAGTATATATTTTAGTATTTATTATTATTAGTAGTAGTATTTTTAGCAGTATTTATATTAGTATTTTTCCTTATATTTTTACTAGTATCTTTACCCTATTTTTTATTATATTTTAAGTAATTTATTTAGTAGTAATATTAGTAGTAATATTAGTAGTAATATTAGTAGTATTTTTACTATTATTTTTACTATTATTTTTACTATTATTTTTACTATTAGTTTTACTATTATTTTTTCTAGTATTCTTACTAGTATTCTTACTAATTTATGTAGTAGTAATACTACTAGTCTTTTTACTAGTAATATTACTAGTATATTTATAGTATATTTATAGTATTACTATTATTAATTATTTTAAAGTCTAGTTATAACTTATAATAAATTAAGAAAAAAGATAATATTATTATAAAAGAATAAAGTAAAGCAATTATTTATTTCTTATTTTTTAATATAACCCTACTAATTATTCTTCCTCTTAAAAGTCCTTAATTTATCTTTAAAATTTCTACTTTTTATTAAAAATACTATATATATACTTTATAAAAAAAATCATAAAAATCATCTACTCATGATTTTTTTTCTAACTAAAAAAATCACTTATAAGTGATTTTTTTACCCTAGTGATTTAAATTATAAAAAATCATCTGACTAAGCAAAAATCCGTGATTTAAATCGCAAAAAATCGCATTACTCATAAGTGATTATATGAGTACAAGATTTTTTTCGAACCCTGCTAATGCCTAAGACCCTTGCGGAAGTTAGGCTAGCTATAGTTATACAAAACTAGGGATTTAAAAAGCTAAAATATAGCGCAAAGTTAGCTTAATTAGAACAGCCTAATAACTATATTTAAGGTTAAAGCAACTATATAATTAGATCTATAAGTCGGATATCCTATTATGCATTTTAGCTAATAATAGGATAGTAGTGCTAGGCAGGTCTTTATCTATATAGTAATAGTTAATAGTAAGACGCATCTCTGCCTAGGGATCTATTTTATCTTTTACTACTAATACTAGGTCTGCTAACTATTCGCTTAATTATCCGTTAGCTGCTATTATATACTCGTAAATACCTGCTTTAATATTTTCTATTATTAAGCGGTTTATCTAGTAACGCTAGGGCTTAGCCTAGTATTGCTTGCGATTTTAGCACTATAGTTTAGTCCTAGGAGTTACCCTTAGGTAATAAATAAATAAATTAGTCGAAGGCATATTATAAGAGCTTCGTCCCTCTAGGTCGCAGTAGGTCTAGAATATTTGCTAAATATCTTCTAGCAAGTATTCGGACATAAGCGGCCTAAGTTTAATCCTAGTCGATTAAAACTATGCTTTAATTATTACGCGCTATACACACTAACTCTTAGGCCACGTATCTATAAGACTAATTAAAGGGCACGAACTATTTAATTAAAGCCCTAATAAACCCTAGGTTACGTATAGCAGTATATATAGCCGTTCTTAATGCGCATAGCTTTATACCCCCTTTTCCTCTTTTCTCTTTATCTTAGAATCTTTATTTATAGTGCCTATAATATATTTACTTATTATTTTAAGGCTATTATACTATTCTAAGATTAATATATTGCTAACGAGCGGTTTATAAGTACGTACTAACCTTATATTCTATACAAAGACGCAAAATACCCGTATAATACAACTACGACCTCTTATTACTAAGATAGGCAGCTAAGACCCTAGAAGACTCCTAGACCTATTAAACTATTTAATTAGGCTCCGAGAAATAAGACCTAAGACTTAAACCGCTTCCTAATATATATCTAAAAGCTAAAACTAGACTATTCCTTAACGCTTTGCAAGATTAGCCTCGAGAGAATTAGAATATAACCCCTAAGACTAAGATTACAATATTAAGGACAAAGACTATTTAATTATAGTTTCTTTCTTAATAACTCCGACTAACTAGGACCTATAGTCCTAGTTAGCAGCTCTCTAGTAGCAGATTGCTAATTTACAGAGCTAATAGACCCTTAAACCCGCCTGCTATAGAGAAGCCTTAATAGCCTTTGCAGATTAATCTACTGCTTTCGTCCCCTTTAGAAAGGCTATATAGCCTATCTTTACCGCTATTAGATAACCGAACCTAGCTTACTCTAACTTAGCTAAGACCCGCTATAAGGATATTAGAACGTTCTCTAGAAAGAAAGGCGAGTTTAGTGCTTTTCTAACTAACCTAAAAGATAAGATAAGGACTAATAAGGCTACTTTTTAAGATAAGGAAGATAGGATAGGCTTTTTATTTTGCTTTCTTAAGGGCAAGGCTTATAAAACCCTTAAAACCTAATATAACTTAATAGAATAACCTTTCTCTAGACTAGCTAAGATAATTTAGTATCTTAAGTCCGCTTATAGCAATCTAAATAAGTTTGCAAAGGCTACTAAGCGCCTCTGCTATTTAAACTTCTCGATCTTTAATAAGTAGGAGATCTAGGAATTTATTACGGAATTTAATAACCTAGCTACTAAGACCCGTATACTATTTAATTAAATAAAGTATATGCTTTAGGACTACTTTCTAATAGACCTAGACTCTAGCCTATTAACTAAGACTAAGGATAATAACCTCTCTTATAAAGACTTTTATAGCTATATTAAGGACTCGGTCTACTGCTAAAAGAGAAATGCTATCTAACAGGAGACTTAGCGATTAAGTAGTCGTACTCTTCGCCGAGAAAATAGGTTAGCAGGGGAGAATAAGAAAACCCTAATAATAATATCTAAGGAAAAAGGCAAGGCTTTTTCTAAGAATAAAAAAAAGGTTTACTAGGATAATAGTACGTGCTTTATCTATAGAAAGAAGGGCTATATAGCTAAAGATTGCTCTAACTAGGTCTAGATCTCGGGCATAAGAAGGATAATAATACTACTAACCGCCTTTAAAGACTCGGATTTAGGAAAAGAGTAGGACTATTATAAGGCTTCTTAATAGTCCTAAAGGTCTTATATATAGAGAAGAAAATAAGAGAGTTATTTACTATTAATAGTCGAGTTTAAATTAATAGAATCGCTTTTTAAGCCTTATCTCTCTATAATACTAAAGCAGATGCCTGCCTCCTTATTAATCGCTAATTCGCTAAGTAGGCTATTAAACGCCTTAATGCTAAACTTATCCCTATTAGTCTAGTTCCCCTAGTTAATTTCTAAGGCCGCCTAGCTAGCCTAGTGCGTAAGCAGTTAATTATAACCCTTATAATCGATAGCTAGTCTTTTCCCTAGGAGATCTTCTAAGTTACTAACTATGCCTAGGATCTCTTTATTAGTCTATATTAGCTAGCCGAAAAGAAACTGCTACTTAACTATACTGCTTAAAAGCTTATCTAGCCTAATAACCTCCCCGCCCTTGCTAAGTACTCCCTCTCGATCTTTCTGCTTAAAATGCCTTTGCTTAATAAGCAGATTAACCTAGCCGTTTAGGCTAACGTAAAATACTAGAATTAATTAATTAAAGCAGATAAAAAGAAGTATAAAATCCTCTAACGCTTATAAAAGAATAATAACTTTATATAGCCTATAAAGAAAAAAAAGCTAGCCTAGATCCTAACCTAGACTAAGACCCCTAATCTAACTAACCCCTAAAAAGACGACTAGGACTACTAAGACTAATTAATCTAAGCAGTCTAAAAGGATCCCTAATAGGCATAATAGGAGGAATTAACCCTTTTTATAGGAATAACACGTACACGAGGGATAAACAAGAAGGAAAAAGAAGGAAAGAAAAAGACAGGGACTATATATTTATAGGAAGGGTATTTCCACCCTTTCTATAAGACACAAACGTTATAACTAATTAAATATCTATCTTCTATATATATATGCGTACCTTACTAACACTAATCAGTGCCTTAGATTAGGCATAGACAGCTAGGTTAAGAAGAGACGATCTAGATAAGGGAGATTCTGCAAGGCAGGACTTCGGAACTTATAATTATGCTAAGGAGATAAGGGTTCCGCCCTAGTTAGGGCTGCTTAAATCTTACTAACTCTTGGATTCTATAAGGTAGGATTCTTAAGGGGCGTTAGCTATGCTTTTAATTTTCCGTTTTTAATAGGCTATTCTTCCCTTCTCGATAGCCTATTTTTCCGGTATCGATAGGCTATAGTATATTAGGAACTCTAGTACTAATCGACCTACTAGATATTATTTTTTACGATCCGATCCCTTTAGGCCGTAATAAGGAAAACGATCCGCGCTATATTGCTCTCTTATATATATCTCTTCCTCCGCAGCTTTAGGAGAGAGCTAGAACGGATCTATAGAATTAACCTTTAACCTCTCTCGATAACCTAGAGGTACTTAACGCTAGCATAGCCTAATTCCTATCTAATACAGAATAGACTATTGCAAATTAAGGATTAACTCTGCTCGATAATTTTTAAAATTAATTTTCGGGATAGATAATTAAATATTAGGATTAGGCTAATCTAATCTTTAAACGCGTTCTACGAAATATGCTTAAATAATATAGCGTTTAGACTAGCTATTTAAATAGGCTAGCTGCACCCTAATTTATCTAGCTTTAATTATTAGATTCTATTATACTATAGCCTATAGATAAATTCGATAGTGCCTAATTCGATAAAAGGGTTTAAGTTTTTACTATAGATAGCTTTAAAATACCTAAACTATCCGATAAAGGCAAACTTATAGCATATCCTATAAGCTACGTATTCTAATACCCTAATAAAGTCCTTCCTAGCCTTCCTATTAAAGAAAATCCCTTAATAGTCTATAATAACTATAAGGTAGCTAGAGAAGTGCAGGGATCCGCCCTACTACGTGCGATAGACTATTAGATTCCCTACGCAGGGCTAGCGCTAGGCCTGCGCTAGCCCTATATCGACTAACTAATCGAACTAATAACGTTATATACTAAAATCCCGCTAGATAATTTTCCTAATACACTAATTAAGAGCAACGTAGTATCGAAGTTTATAAAAGTATAGGATAAAACTAAAAATTATACTAGCGAACCTTATAATATTTTAGATAATAAGGTTAGGATTTTTATAAGTATTTATTATTTACTTAAAATACTACTAGGCAATTTCTATATAATCCTCCCGCGTATCCTTAATAATAGAGCCTAGTTTTACTTTATCGAATATATAAAATAGGACCTTTAATTCGCTTAAATATATAATAAGCTTAAATAGTACTTTAATACTAAGGTTAATTGCACCTACTACTATACGGACTAGACTACTATTACGTTTAATTAAATAAAAGACGAAAATCTAAAGCTTCCTTTGCATAAAATACTTTAGAAACTCTTTAATAAATTACGCTACTGCTAATATGCCCTTAGGAAAGATTTTGCAGGTAATATTCTATTGCAAATAGCGATTATTAACTTATGCAGAAGTATACTAGAGCTTAAATATGCTTTATTTAAACTTAATAGCAATATTAAAACTTTGCTCTCCGACTTTAGATCTTCCCTTAAGACTTTCCTCGCTAGAGGCTCGACTTCCTAGTATATAGCTAATAATTAGGATAATAGAGATACCTTTTACTTAGACTAATAATATCGAAATAATAAATAATAGCAAGGAGGTTATTTCTAATAATAAGGTACGCTAGCGCGTTAATAGAAGAAAAAGTGCTTTATATATAATAAGATTAGCTGCTAGTTAATAAAACACCTAGCAAAAGACTAACGCAAGGCTAAAAATACGTACTTCTATACCTATAAGTTTAACGGGGATAAAAAGGCTAAATTTAAAATATTCCTCCTTAATTTCGAGGGAATTAATACTAATAGCTTAAAAGAATCTTTAGAAAGTAACTAGGACGAACCCGAAAATAGGGAGGAGATTACTTAGTTCCTTTGCAATAATGCTTATATATATCGACTTACTAGTAACGACCCGTATATGCTAAGCTCGGTTAATAAAGATATATCTTAATTTACCTTTAATAAACGATATTGCAATCTGCGTTTTTACGGGATCCTAGTTAATATAAAGGCAGTAAAGTTTTCTATAGCTAGTAAAGGATAGTTTAGAGCCTTATAGAGGATCCTCCTTGCTATAACCTTAGATAATAGTAACTTCTTATGCAAATCTATTCGTTTTAGAGAGGGATATACTTTTTAGTTAATCGGATTTATAACGCTTAAAATACCTATTAGATCTATTACTTTTTACGTACTAGATATAGCTACGCTATTCCTCTTATTACTATAGGATATAGATCGACTTAGTATTTACCTAAAGAATATAATAGATACGCTTATTAGCCCTAAGATTAAAGTTCCTATTATTAAATAATAGGGTTATGCTTAGTTCTTCCTGCAAAACGATTACTAAACGTTAGTCTTCCTTATAGAGCTATAACTCCGCTAGATATATCGAAGGTTTAGGCATCTAGCAGTCTCGCGTTTTTATAGGCTGCTCTAACGCGCTAGATATAATACCTCTTTTTCTAAGCTTAAAGCAATTACTAAATTCTGCTACTACTGCTAAATGCACGCACTAGTACTATAACGCTTTAAATTCAAGCTTAAGGATAATAAAGAGTTTAATTTTAAGGTTATAGTAGACGTTATATACCTGCTTAGGAAGCCTATCCTGCACGTTATAGATAGTGCAATATTATTCTAAAGTGCTAGATTTCTTCTATCTATAATAATAAAATCCGTTTAAAATGCACTGTGACTTTGCTAGATTAATACCTATCTTAGACCGCTAGATATTATTACCTATAACGCTAGTATAAACTTTAACTTATAAGAATTTCGTTCTAAGGCTTGTTTTCTAGGTATTACTTATTACTAAGTACCTATTAAGGCCTATTAGTTAATTAGGAAAGTTAAGCAGTACTATAGACCCTTGCAATATGCTTTTAATATCCTATATAAGTTACTTAAAGAGAATACTGCTAAGGAATTTATTCTCTAGATAGTAGTTAAAGCGGTTAATAATATAGCTAGCCTAGATAGTCTTATACTAATACTTCTTATCTTTAGTGCATACCTATATATTACGCACGACTCTCTACTATTAGCGACTACGTCTTAGCGTAGTAAGGCTATTAAAGCTGCTATAAAAATGCTTCGCGAATATATAGCTAGAGATAAAGTTTAATCGGCACTCTCTATAAGGAATAGACCTATAACTTCCCGTCTCTTTAAACTACTAATTAACTCTTAAATTCGGGTCTAGAGAAAGAAAAATAGATAGGAAGGGCTATTCCGTCTTATTTTAATTAATAGTTATAATATCTTAGTTAATACACCTGCTAGTATTAAAATATTCCGTTCTATTTATATTAAGCCTTATTATAAGTCGCGTTACGAAATTATTAATAATAACGCGGACCTACTTTCTACTAATACCTATACACTAATACTAGACCTACTTAGGGCCGGCGATAGTCCTGCACTAGCCCCACACCCCGATTGCAACAGTCCTCTAATATTATTATAAGGGTCTGGCCTAGTACTGCTGCAGGATAGCAACCTAAATAGTAATAATAAAGATAAAGAAAAAGAAAGGAAAGATATAATATATAGTAGGGGGGTAGGGCTATATGCACGCAGCCCGCATGCGTAGATAAGTTATCCTCGCGTAGTATAATAAGATCCGGGCAAAGCCCGGATCCTTTATATACCCTCCTAGCTATAGTTACCCCCTCCTAATATAGAAAGGCGGAAAAAATAAAAATCCGCATATCGCCCTAGCCTACTATAACCCGGGAACAAAATAAACTAACACGGACGCATACCCCTATAATATCTATTATACCTATATACTATAATATACGCAGTGCGTTATAAATTATATATACTAGAAAGCTTACCTATAATAAGCTATACCTTATAAAAAAAAGAATAATATTAATAACCCCTAGAGTAATACCCTTATAGGCAATAGGAACCTTTATTATAGAAAAGGACTTAGATAATAAAGATAACGCTAGGCTAGAAGAGGTCCTTTGCCTTTGCACCCTATGCGTAGGAGACCTATATAATAATAGCGAAGCGGAATATATACGCGGCTAGGGAGCCGCCTATACGATATACCGTTAGTAGCAGAGGCAGTGCTTATAGGAAAGGCACCTCTTTGCTACTAACGCATATCTATAGCGGCTAGTTCGTAATCTGCAAAAGATATTACGGGCGGGCTAGGCTATTTTAGTCCTAGCGCGGACTCGTAGCGGCGATACTCCTAGTTAACGCGCAGTCTTAACGCTAGCATTTTAGGCCTATATAAAGAGGTTGCAGAATATGCTTACTGCGGCTCGCCTTGCGCCCTAGCCTACTTAGGACGCGTTCGCCTCCCTAGCCTTGCCTAGCAATAATAATAATAATAATAGCAATATATTAGTCCTAGCCTCTACTGCTATTATAATACCCGCCTACCTAACTATCCCCTAGCGCGGAATAAACCTAGCTATAGCAGTAATGCACTAATAATAGTAGTAGCAATAGGGTTTAATCGCTTATAGGCTAAATAGCTTTGCTACGCATTAGGAGAAGGCTCTCTGCTGCTAGGCGGATATTTAATAAGCAATCCTAGATAACTAGGAGCAGTAATAGGCTAATGCACGCTAGGCTAACGCTATAATACTCGCTACCCTATAAGGGCTCGCGGCTATTATATTGCTACCTATATTAGCTAGGTCAGGGTTTACTTTATCCTCTTCTGCTAATTCCCTAATATAGCTATCTCCTGCTCCCTAATACACTATTACTACTACTACTAGCACTGCGTATAGCTATATACGCTATAGCTTACTTAATATACTAACCTATGCTTATTAGACGAGCAATCTAAACCCGCGGGGTTAGCTAGCATAGCTAGAGGAGGATAAGGCAGAAGAGGCATAAGGGGAGGGGAGGGGGGAAAAAAGGATAAGATATAGGCAATAAGCAGTAGTAAGGGGAGAGGCAATAGTATAGGAGTACGTAGCTAAATATACTAGGGTTTATTATACGTCTACGTATTGCTAAACTTAGCCTCGAATCGTAATAACGCTTTATAATCCTGCATACTCTCTAAAAGCTCCTAGGTAGGCGTTATATAGCTATGCTACTTAATAAGAATAGAATAGCATAGGGGTAAGTTCGCTAACTGCTAACCCTAAGCATTTTTAGCAATAAGCACTTCCTTAACCTCCTACTTATTAAGGGATAGGTTATTATTAGATAAATAGAAAGCAGGGTCTAGCTAGGAGTTAGTATATAACTATAAGGGCAATAAGTCTAACGCAGCGCGTTCGAGCAAGTCGATATAAAAAGTAAGGTAAATACCCTATAGCGTATTAAGCATAATAGTTAAAGGGGATAGGATAGCAATAATATAGTATTTAGCCTAGAAATAGTTAAGCTTCCTAGAGGGATAGTTAGAGCAAATATAGCGCATATCTAGCTAAATAAGATTACTAACCTAGAACTTTTTAGCTAGGCAATACGTAGTATTAGAAGAGTCCTGCTACTACTACTACGCCTATATAATACTAGCCTATACTAGGTCTATCCCTTCCTTAAAATGCTAGAGGAAGGTAATAGCACGCCTCTTAAGCAAGGCAGAGGAAGCTAATAAGGACTGCTTAATCTTAATTAAGGGAATATTAAACCTATATAAGAGGCGATTCGGGCTAAGCCTAGTAACTAATAACTCGCGGTTATTTAACGCAAGCTAGCAAGCAGGGAGGTAATCTAGCTAATCTAACTAAGAAAAGGCTATTATATAGCAGAGGATAGCTTATACCTCTTAGTTAGCATGCTCTATACTGCTATCTATCTATAGGTAATAGGATATAGATAGGAGCTGCTAGACCCTAATAAAATAATAGAGTTCGGACTAAAAACTCCTAGTCTAATTCGAACCGCAATCCGAGATTAACTATATAGGGAAGCTATAGAAGCGCTACTAGGTTAAAATAAAATAACGCGTATAAGCCTTAGCGTTTATAGATATTATAGCCTTAAGCTAAATATATTTAAAAAGCTAGTCTATAATAACTATAAGAAAATGCGGGGAGTTAGGAGAGTTAGCTAGGAGGTTAGTTATAAAATTAATTAAGATTATAGACTAGAAACGGTTAGTAATTAGGAGGGGTTAAAAAAAGCCCTAATAATAGCAATAGCAGAGGTAATCCCTATAGTAATAATAATTGCGTATAAAACGCGCAATATCCCTAGATATCCCCTCCTAGTAAAAGTCGCGTTAGAGGAGTTAAAACGTAATATTCTTCCTAGGGTAGCTAGCGAGAGGCGAGTCGTAAACGCGCTAGATTAAGGATATAGTAAGAGGTTCCTAGCAGGGGACCTAGAAATAGCTATAGAATTATAGGAAGCTAGCAGCAGAAATAGCATAATCTACTACCTATTCGCAAGTATAAGCCTTAGGGGGGAATTTCCTTGCCGCTAAGCGTAATGCGTTAAGGCAGATAGCGTATAACGGGTTATACTATAAAGCAGAATGCTATAACTCCTATAAGTATGCGTTAGGGAAAGGAGTAGGGGAATTAGTAACGTTAAGGGGAGGAATAGAAGCTACTAATAAAAAGGGAGGATAGTCTAGTAAGGAGTTAGTCGCAGGAGGCAAAGAAGGAACCCTAGACGCAGGCTAGCAAGGAATACGCGCTTGCTAATAAGGGACGCTCGCCCGTAGCAGAGCTATCTAAAAAGCACGAATTAAAAGGGGCTATATAATCTAGCTAAAATAAGAGGGCGTATTATAGCACTCTTAATCGCGCTAGGAAAGAGCATTAAGACGCGTTGCCTGCAAGCTAGGGCGGTAATAAAAGTAAAAGTTAAATAAAGATAATATCTTAGCCTACTATGCCTAATATTCTAATATCTCCTTAGGGGTAGTAAAGTGCTTAAGGGCCTTATAATCCGTTAGGATTATAAAAGGCTTAGCTATACTACGCAGCTTAGCTAACTAGGCTTTAAGGCAGGCAATAATAGCAAGGAGCTCCTTATTATAGATAGTATAATTCCTCTCTATAGGTTAAAGCTTCTAGGAAAAGTACGCAATAGGGCGGAGGATTTTATCCTTTCCTATCTGCGATAGGCAGCTACTAAATGCCTTATTAGAGTAGTCTATTTTAATAACTATTAGCTAGCAAGGATCCTACTATGCTAGGATAGGATAAGTAATAAACATAGCTTTAAGGTAGTTAAAGGCGGCCTAGCATTTAGCTAACTACTAGAAGGGCATATTGCAACGAGTTAGATTAATAAAAGGGGCTATAATATAGGAGAAGCAAGGGATAAAGTCGCAATAGAAGTTCGTAAAGCTAAGAAAGCTATAGATACCTCGAATACAGGAAGGCGCCTCCTAGTTATATATCGTAGCTACTTTATCCGGGTCCGGACGTATTTTGCGGCTAGTATATATAATAAATCCTAGGTACTTAACCTCCTTAACTGCAAAAGCGCACTTATCGATATCTAGAAATAAACCCGTAGTATATAACTTATCTATAATAGCCCGGACCTTGCCCTAGTAGTTAGCACGCAATCCCCTAGAATAGATTAAAATATCGTCGAGATACGCTATAATAAAGTCGCCTAGGGAACTGCCTAACGCGTTATTAATATATCGCTAAAAAGAAGCGGGCGCTTTAGTAAAGCTAAAGGGGCAAATAAGCTACTTAAAAAGCCTAAACTAGGTATAGAACGCAGTTAGATATTTATTACCCTCCGTAATACGCAGCTTATAAAAAGCAGCGCGGATATCTAACTTCGTAAACTAATAGGCGCTAGAAAGGCTATATAATATTTCCTTAATTAAGGGAAGTAGGTAGCAATCCTGCTTTATAACTTAGTTTAAAGCGCGATAATCGATATAGAAACGCTAGCTACCCCTAGGCTTTTTAGCGAAAAGGATAGGAGCGGCCGCTAATAATAAGCTTGCGTAAATCTACCCCTTGTCTATTAGGTTAGTAATTTGCTAGCGAACCTTAAGAAGGTGTTCCTGCGGTATATTATATAAAAGGCCCTATAGAAGAGCAGGCAAGGAACTATCCGGGTTATAATACAGGCGAATATAGTAATTATAGCTACTATAGTAAGGAGGCAGGGCGCTAGCCTTCTCCTTGCTAAAAAAGTCGGCAAAGTTAGAGACTTTAGATAAGAGGGAAATTGCAGGGAGCGCTTAGGGAATAGGGGTAATGCAGAGCGCTAACGAGATCTCGCGCAGGCTAGTCGCAAGGAACTAGAAACCCTTAGGATAACAGGTCTCCTAGCGAATAAGGCTAGCAAAAGTAGAACCTATAATAGCAACTATAGGGTTAGAAACCTAGTAGGCGGCGCTGCTATAAATAACTAAGTCGTTTGCGGAATAGATAATTAACTCGCGCCTGCTAGCATAGACTAATATATTATAACGTATAAGCTATAGGGTGCTAAGAATAAATTCCTGCATTAGCCTAGGGATTAAGTACGCAATAATAAGCATAAGCTACCTATTAATATTAGCAATAAAACGCATAATATCCTAAATTAATAATATTTCCTTAAAATAACTATCCTAATCTCGACTAATCGAAATAGCTATCCGGACTATACGCAGCTAGGGAAAACGTACTCTCTTAAGCTAGCAATATTAAACTAGCAATTCGCTTATAGCAGTATAGTAATTATAGCTATAGTCTGCCTGCGCGTTAATAAAGGTAGTAGAGTTTATAAGCATAGGAAAAAAAAAAGGCGCAGTATTTATATCCCTCTTAATTTCCTTAAATTATATCGCTAAACTACTATTAATATCCTCGACGCAACTACTTGCCCCTAGCAAGAGACTTATTATAGGGGCAGTATATTTCCCGCCTAGCCTAGAGAAGCATTAGAAGTATCTACTATATCTATAAAACGCACGCGCAATATAGACAGGCAATACGCTAGATAAAGGTTGCAGGACTTTAGGAAGTGCCTAGGGATACTATAGCGAAAGCATACACTATTAACGCAGCGCTGCTTAATTATATCCGAGCTAACCTACGTTGCTAGGCGGCAGGCATTAGACTATTACGGATAGCAGGCAGCAGGTTAAGAGAAAGTGCCCGCGCTATAGATATTCGTTATTAGAGTATCCAGGCATAGATGCGTCTAACTAGTTAGAAGAGCCCCCTTAGCGTTAGAATAAGCCTTAAGGCGGAAGGCTTCGATATTAATAGCAATAGACCTAATACGCGTAACTGCTTTAGCATAGTTATTATAAGGGATATTATACTTAATATAGTATTAACGTAATTTAGGTAAGAGGGAGTAATAAAAGCGTTAGACTTTAATAACCTTATTCTATAAGGCCCTACCTAATAGGGATAACTTAGCCTTAAAGCGGATAAGAAAATCCGAAAAGGACTTAGTAGGGCGCTATACGAGTTTCTCTAGCTCTGCTATAGCTATCTGCTAATAGTAGGGGTCTATAAAAACGCTATTAAGGTAGTTAAGGAAATGCTCTATATTATATCTATATTCCTCCCCTTGCTCGAAGAAAAGGGCTACCTTAGCCTATATAAATAGCGCAAAGTACTAGTATAAAAACACCTACTAGTTATAGGCAGTGCTAATAAACTCCTAGTTAGTAACGAGCTTATGCGCTATAAGGGTGTAAGAGTATATATAAAATACAGCTATAAAAAAGCTTAATAAAAAATAAAAATAGGTACTTTTATAAGACAAGACCTATACCATTTTATAGCCCCTTTAAAACGCTTCAATATGCATATCTTTTTACCTTAAACGGATAAGGAATAAGCTTATAATTGGACTTGAAACATATACTATAAATACGGCCTGATCCGTACCCACACCCCCCTGAGCACAGCGCTTACAGCGGGGTAGGGTACGTACCTATAGGGGCCATAGCGGGCGCGTCATAGCGGTCATAGCGGGTGTTATGGGGTCAGATCGATCAGATCGATCGGATTGATACGTACAAGTCTTCCTCCAAATCACCGATCTTCTAAGTTAAATATCTAAAGAAGGAAAATACCTAAAAATAAGGGGGAAGTGGTGACGTATAGGTACGTCAGAGTACTACAAGTAGGGACTTTGAAGTATCTCGAGAAGTACCTTTATTCCTGAGAAATTGTCTATAAAAGAAGGAGGGTTTTCCCACCTACTTGGAAGAATTATCAGCATCAGCTTTTCTCACCTTCTCAATACAAACACCTCTCCTGCCTCCAATTCTTCTTCAATTGCCTCTTTCAGACCATCACGTGATTCCTCTTCTTCTTCTCTATTACGTGATCACCTTCCCGATTCGTCAACTCTTTATCCACTGCTTGTATAACCTTTTGA
>LKCN02000012.1:936706-954870 GCA_001633055.2 Ophiocordyceps polyrhachis-furcata BCC 54312 | reverse complement strand
AACCTATAATAGATAAGGATATTCCCTAAGGACGAACTTAATACCTAATATTATATTAATTCTAAAACCTACTTATATAAGATACTGCTTTTCCGGAACCTAACTAGAATAATATAAGAACTCTATAGGAAATCGCTTCGAGTTTAATCTAAATTCGGGAAAAGCCTAAAATAATCCCTTTTAAATTTTATATTAAGTTACCCCTAAAATTAACTCCTAACTTGCCTATTAATAATAATATTATAATAAAATTTACTAAAGTCTAGGATAAGATAAAAAACTTTATAGGGAAGCTATATAATTTGCTTAATAATATTATCCGTTTATTTTTTAACGTTTATTTTTTACTAAAAATTGCCCCTAGATACTTCTATTTAATTTTCCCTTATATTTAGACTAGCTAAGTATAGCAGTACTTTATAGATTATATTAAATAGTATAATACCTTTAAGGCGTAATATAACTAACTTAAGACGAAAAATAAAAAATTCTCTCGACTTGCGCTTAACCCTAGCGCGACTCCAGTATCGAGAGGACACAATATACGGTAGGAACTCTAAGGCGTCTCCTGCCGCTTAGTAGCTATAGTAATCCTAGCCTAGGATTGCAATAGCCAGGGGCGAGGCGGTATATCGAAAGGCCGTGCTCCCTTATAACCCCCCCCTTAGCGCTAGTATACTATAGCATAAATATACTTACTTACTAATCGAGAATTATTAAATATACTAAATAGTACTACTCTAGTCCCTCTTAATACTATTAAGCAGACTATATATAATAACTTAGCAGGACTTATCCCCCTTAATATAATAGAACGCGTCTAGGCTATAGTACGAGAATTTAGCAAAATAAAGCTCTATTCTAGACTCTCCCTACCTACTAATAATATTAAGGCCGCTATTAGGAAGATAATTATCGACTTATTCTAGTAGTACTTGCTATAGACTATAACTAACGCTCCGACTAGATCTAACCTTACCTAGGCTTAGGTTGCTAGCGCTCTAGCGTTAATAGTTAACTCTAACGCAGAGAAGCAAATCCTACCCTAATATAAGAGAGAGATTATATTATATAATAATAACCCGCTTAAAGATATAGTTAACCGAACCCTAAAAGATACTATCTAGGCTATTAATAATATCCTTTATACCTTATTATATATCGCTATAAGATGCCTCCCTAGCGGAGATATAGTAGTTACTTTTAATAGACCTATAGCTAACTTTATTATAAATATTAGTTAGATTTACCGCGTTTTTAATTATAACGTAATAATAGCTATACGATTATATATAGTTATTGCTAAGGGTATCCTAGTTACGGCTGCTATAGCAGACTAGGCTAACTTTATACGAGAAATTAAATATATTAATAAAGTTTCCGTATCGAAGATTAGAGCTCTCTGCGCCTATCCTAATACTACTAAGATAGCAGTCCTTATAGGTTTAGCATCTACCTAAGATATAAACTGCTTTTATAATATAGGCCTTGCCTTCGATATATAAGTTTTTACTTACGAACTATATAAAGATTTAGTACGACCTTAATAATATTATAACTGCTATAAGTATAGCTATATAGCTAAAGTCTGCACTTTAGCTAAGCTTTACGGCCTTTATAAAGTAATAGCATATAAGAATAAGACTAACTATAAAGCAGGTAAAAATAGGATTCTATATAACTATATCTTATGCTATAAAGACTACCCGTCTTAGTTAAGGATATACTTAATAGCAATATAGAGGTAGGATAGGGCAAAAGCTAACTATAAACGATAACTAGTAAAGTTCGCTAAGCCCTAAGCTAATACGACTTCCCCTCGCCTAATATCCCAAAAGACCCGCTTATAGCGACTGCTTCCTACCGACTCCTAGGCCGCACCTATAAGAGGACTCGACTAGACTCGAGGTATAAATATCGCTAGACTGCCTGCTAAGGCTGCTATTATTAGTAATACCCCTAAGGCTATAAGACGTTTCCTTAAATAAGCCTAGAGTGCCTTGCTCCCTGCTAGTCTATCTCTAGCTACTTAATAAGCCGCTCTAATAATACCCTATCCTCCTATTGCAATATAACTAGATTAGCCTTTTTAGGCTCGTCCCGCTATAGCTATACCTTATACCCTATCTCTAGACTAACTTTAGCTTATTTATATACTACTTTTACTAATGCCCTAATATATTGCTAACTCGCCCCTCCCTAGCTAATATAATTAATATATATAAAGGCCTTTTATTAGAATATTAATAAGCGTTATAATCTTGCCCGCCTAGCACTTTATAATAAGCATAACTATAATATTATCGCACTATAGGAAATTATTACTAAGCCTAGACTACCTCCTCTGCTCTTAGAAGCCTCCCTATACTAACTTATTTATGCATCTAGACAGAACGCGCTCTATATTTATAAAGTTTATAGTCCTAATATATAGAGCTCTAAGGCAGGGGAAGACTAGGCTAGTATTACTTTTACTAATAGCCTCTAGATTTTCTCTATATATACCCTACTAAACGCGTTCTAACCCTATATAAATAATATACTATCTACCCTTATATTTTCGCCGTATTAAGTCCTTATTAGCAACTTTAATACGCATTACCCCCTATAGGATAAATATAAACGCTATAGCCTGCATATAGCTAACCTCCTAGCTTATATATAACGACTCTAGCTTTATCTCCTTACCCTAAAAGAGGAGTATACGAGGATTTTCTAAGGCTACTAAGATAGTACCTTAGACCTTATATAGGCGATTACTAATGCTTATACTACTTTCCTTAGCCTAGACCCTAACCTCGCAAGTTCTAACTATATCCCCTAAATTATTAGCATTAGTACTCGAACCGACCTTATATAGCTAGAACCTAGACCTTAATAGTATTAAACTAACCTAGAAGCAGTCCTCTAGGAGGCTAAAGCCTATATTAGCCCTATACTATAATAGCTTACCTTGCTAGACTAGATTAATACTGCCCTAGATACCCTTTACTCCGAACTTAACGATATTATTTAGCGGATAGTCCTATTTATTGCGCTAAAGCTTAGCAGGGGTAATTAATAGTTTACGCTAGAGGTCGCCTCCGCTACTAAAATAGCTAAGAAAGCATAACGCAGGTTTCGACTTATACGTATAGATTAGGACTAGGACGAGTTATAGGATGCGATAAAAGCCTAGAAAAAGGCTGTTTTCGAGGCGAGAAGAGCCTACTAGCGTTCCTTTCTCGCTTTAACTACTTCCTCCTCTTCGAAACTATAGTCTGCTAAAAAGTAGGCTAGATATTATAGCGGACTTACTCCTAATCCTATCTATATCCCCCCTTTTACTAACGCAGCAGGAAGTTAGACTATTTCCTTTAAAGATAAGGCTATAGTTCTTAGCCTTAAATTCTTCCCTTCTATTTATTCCCTTTTTTAATAGGATAATAGGCGGCTAAAACCTAGGTTCTATATACTATAGAGTATCTCCCTATTAGACGTCTATACTATATTATCCTGCATGCTATCCTAAAAAGCAATAAGGGATAATAGTATCCTAGCAGGGTTTCTTAAAATATACTCCTATCTATTAATAAACTAGCTAGCTACCCTCTTCTAGGCATATATTATAATCGGATACTTTCCTTACTAACTTTAGCACGCTATTATTATTATTTTTTGCAAGCAAGGCAAGCAACTAGAAGTATATAAGCAGGCAGCAGGGTATTGCCCTATTTTACTCTTATACTACCTTAGTAAGATCCTAGAGGCTATTATTAGCCGACTTATTGCTATTATAGTAAAGGATAATAACTTACTCCTAAAGGGGTAAATAGGCAATAGACGCAACTGCTCTACTAAAGTCGCTATTATAATAGTTATAGAACTTATTTAGGCTATATAGGTATATAAAGGAGTAGCTTCCTTTCTCTAGCTCGATATTAAAAGGGCGTTCGATATAGTTTAGTACGCTAAATTAATAGTAGAGATCGAATACCTAGGCTTCCTAGCATAGATCTAGTCTTTCCTCCTTAGCTACTTTACTAACTGCTCCTCCTCCCTTTGCTTTAATAGTTGTACCTCCTGCCCTATTCCTATCTATACTAGAGTTCCTTAAGGATTACCTTTATCTACGATTCTTTTTATCCTTTATATAACGCCTTTTTATTACCGCCTAGAGGTTATTAAAAGTATTACTATTATTAGGTTCGCTAATAATACTAACCTCCTTACTATTAGTCTAGATACTAACTCTATAACCCGCTACTTATAGTTAGTATAGCAGGTCTATAAGGAATAAGTAATAGATTATAGTATAGAATTTAAACTAAATAAGAGTAAACTTATATACTTTTCTTAATATAAATAAAATAGAGATATTCCTATCTACTTAGGATAATACGTTATATACCCTATTTTAAAGGCCTAGCTCTTTAGCGTCTAGGTATATTACCGACTCTAGTAGAAAGCTTACCTAAAAGATATCCGCAATAAGCTTAAAAGATAGAACCTTGCCCTTACTTCCCTTACTGCCTCTACCTAGGGATATTCCTTTAATTATACATAAGAAGTCTATACTAAGGTTATCTACTCTCTTATTAGTTATACTATAGTAGCGTTTTACTAATCTACTAGACGAGATTAAAACCCTACTAGTATAGCTAAGTTACTCGCTATAGAATAATCTGCCTGCTTTTGCACTATCTCTAGCGTATATAGAGCTATACTTATCTACTATCTCGAGACTAAGACCTAGACCTTACCTATCGACCTATACCTTACTTAGAGGAAACTTAATACTCTCGCTTAACTCGATTGCTAAGGGATACTCGATAAGATCTAGACTATATCTAGAGCAGTCTTATGCTACTTTCTCCGCTTCCCCTAGTATAAACCTAAGCGCTATAAATGCAGTAAACCCCCTTTCTAAAAATGCCTTATATAGGTCTAGGCATAGTTAGGCTAGGCTAATATTCCCCTTCCTAAGACTATAGCTAGATTACTTACTAATAAATAGTCGCGATAATAGGATAGGAAAGAAACCCCTTACTAACTCTAATACTGCTAGACTATATACTTTTCTAGTACCCTATCCCGCTTCGACTAACCTATAGCACTAGATAGATATTATAATACGCCTAAATATATAAGCACTATAATTACCTAACTACGTATAGGGAAGATTAGACTACGCGCTTTCCTCTTCTAGCGTAATATCCTAGATATTATTACTCCTTTTTGCCCCTATAGTAATAAGCCTAAAACTATATACTATATTCTTCTTAGATACTAACTATATGCTATTACCTATAACTTATTACTATAGTATCTTTATAATAATATCGACTTACGTACTAAGCTATAATATTATAAATCTATAGTAACCCTAGCTAAATAAATGCTATAATATAAAAGACTATACTAGTTTAACCTTGCTAATAGACTCTACTAACCTCCTCCTACTCTGCTATAAGGGCAAAGGTCTAACTACTAATATATAGGCACCTATCTAACTTTATAATCTCTTAATTTACTATCCTAAACGCACTAATCTATTCTAATATAACCCCTACTTTTACCCCTTTTTACTTACTACCTTTCCCCTACTTAAGTTTTACTAAGCTTATTATCCGACTTAATTTAAGATACTATATAATAAGACTATTTACGCAACCCTATCTATACTCTAAAAGGAGTTAATACCTAGCCTATTAGTATTACTAGTAATATAGCAGGGATAGATATAGTTACGCAATTAGTTATAGGCGTCTATAGTACGGCTTATCTTGCTATAGCCTGCTAAATAGCCTGCTATACCTCGAGGGGTAGCTTTTCGCCTAGACTATAACCCCTAGCCGCCTAATAACTAGCTAAGTATCCGCCCGCCTCCTTGCCCTTTAAACCGCGTATAACTAAGTTAGGGAGAGCTATCGACTTACTAATATTATACTACTCCTTAAATATCGACTTTACCTTAGGCATAGTCGGGATAAGGGGAGCAATTAGCGCAATAGGAGTAGTTATAGCAGGATAAATAATAGGAGCTATAAGAGCTACTAGTACTATAGGAGTATTATAGCTACGAGATAACTTAGCTAGTATTTTGCTAAAGTAAGTTAGTGCCTTACTTAATACTATACTATTAACTAGCTCGACCTTATTTTTATTATTATTACCCTTAGTGCTATTATCGATATTTATTAGCTCTGCCTTAGTATTTAGCTAGAAAGATACCTTAGGCTGCTTCGAAAGGGTATTTATTATTAGCGCTATTAAAGGAATACTCTTTATTACTGCCCGTGCCTCTGCCCTACTCTTGCCTTTCTTAATAAAAAAGGGTAATAGCTCTATAGCAACTTGCTTAGTAGTGCCCGCCTTAATAATATCCTTAAATAACCTCTTCTTTATAGCAGAGGGAGGACTTATAATTCCGACTAGCTAACTAGCGACTAGCTAAGGCTAAGCTATAGGCCTCTTTTTAAGGATAGTAATAATCTTATCTAGCTGCTTTATTACCTTGCCTAGGAGATTATTAGTTTTTGCAATAGCTACTAGAGTAGCGTTATTAGCAACCTAGTTTAAGTATAAGTTAAATAGGCCTTTAAAGGAGAGATAATATTCGTTTACTGCCTAGTACGCTTTTAGCTATAATATATCCTAAATCTTATCTAACTTAGCAGCGGTTAGCTTCCTACCTAATAACTCCTCCTGCTCCTTATATATCTACTAGTAGTTATAGAGCTTCTTAGCATTATAGGCAAGCTCCGAGTATACTTGCCTAACTATTAATAAATACTTCCTACCTTAACCCCTATACTATACTAACTTAATAATACTAAATATTAGTCCTTATATAGTATATATATACTTATATAGTTACTACTACTTAATATTAGCTTAGCTAATACTAGTTAATACTCTAACTACTTATAAGCCTAATCCTAATAGCCTTCGAATAATATACAGCTATGCGTTATATATATACATAATATATACTTATTATATAGCACCTCCTGCTTATCTCCCTAATTAACGTCTTAACTTATTTTAAGTATAGTAATAGCTTAACTTAACTTATTAACGCTTATATAGGGCGGGTATTAATACCCCCCTTTTTTCTATACGTAGTAATAAGTAATAGTTTATAGAGCAGGGCATAATATAATCGATAAATTTATACCCTGCTACTAAGTAACTACGTACTTAGCTAATCTATACTACGCCCTACTATATAGAAGTACTCCCGTACTAATACGACTAGATATACTCTTATACCTCTAGCTAGAAGTACCCTTATACCTCTATAGCCTGCTAATATATTAGATATACGCACCCCCCTACCTACCTCTACTACGGCCTATAGGACTAGGACTTGTCCTGCTTGCGGCACCTCGATATACGACTATATCCTCGCCCTTTTAGGCACGCTGCCCCCTAAAGAGACTAGTTTTCCCCCGGGTATAGCCTGGTTTTTCTAGCCTAATTTTACCCTGCATATTTCCTAGATACCTACTATAAGTCCCTAGAGTAAGAATAAATAAATAAATAAATAACTAACTTAAGAAATACTTCGAGTCGGATATTAATTACGCATATTATTTTACTAACTAGATATTGACTATATTTTAATCCGTTTATAGGATAAATTCGGAACTCTTCCTATATAAGGTTCTCTAGAAACTATTCGATAAACTAGAGTTATATTAATAAGCCCTCGGAAAGGGATATAAAGGAGATACTCCTTTACGCATAATAATTATTAATATATACTAAGGAGTACTAGAACTTAAATTTGCGTTATTTCGACTAGCTAAAAATATCGAGAACTTAGGAGCAGATTTATAATCCGCCCTAGAAATATCGATTATAAAGAATAAAGCTAAATAGATATTATAATAGAGCGCAATTTATTATCTAGACTATAGATATTAGAATAATATATAAAATTAGTTAGAAGATAGTTCGAAAATAACCCGAATTCGATCTAATTTTAGACTAAATAAGAACTAGACTCGAAAGTATTTTATATATAGCAAGGTTAGTTGCTAGTTAACTAAATACCCGCCTAAAGAATAAAAGCAGGCAAAGACCTTATATATAGTATACTACGAATTTTTAGATAATAGCCCTTAGGACTTTATAGCCTATATTATAGTATTTAAAGGACTTAAATTATATAACGAAGAATAGTATATAATTAATAATAACCTAGAGGATATTTTAAGGCAATAGGAAGCCTCTTAGTTCCTTTTTATATTAGCATTTATATACCTCCTTACTAGATACGACCCGAAATTAGACGTAATAGAACCTATACTAGCTTTGCAATTCCTTCTCGAGGATCGATATTCCTAATAGTCTTTTTAGGGAATTATAATCGATACTAGTACTATATAAATTTCGACTACTAGACGAAATTAGGTTAAAGCCCTATAGAAAATAATACTATATCTTATAGTTAATAAAGTATCTGCTAGCACTAATTCTATTAAATTCGGCAAAGGATAAAGTATACTTATACTTAGCAATATAACTATTAAAACTCCGTTTAGCAATATTACTTTTTACGTTCTTACTTTGCCTACCCTTTTTCTTTTTTCTTTAGCAGATATAGATTGCTTAAAGATTTTCTTCTAGAATATAATAAATAAGCTTATTAGCTAGGATAAAACGCTACTAGTTATTTGCAAATAGGGATACCCTTAGTTCTTCCTTTAACCTAAAAACGCTGCGATTTTATTCCTAACTAAATCCAAAATTAGGATAATCTACTACTAATTTAGATACCCTATAGTATAATAATTATACTAACTTCTATCTAGAGCTAGATATAAAATACTAATAACTACTCTCGAAAGTATCTCGAAGTTCTGCTAATATTATTAGTTATATAGCAAAGCACCTAGCCGATTTAAGTTTACGCTTTATAATAATAAAGAATTTAATTTCGAGATTATTATAGACGTTATATACCTAAGTAGGAAACTAGTTCTTTACGTTATTAATACTATAATATCTTTTTAAGCTGCTCGATTCCTGCGTTCGATATCTACTAAGGATACCTAGGAAGCCTTAAGGATAATATAGATCTATACGTACTTAGGACCCCTAGATTTGCTCTAATATAATATAGGCACTAATTTTTTATCTAAGGAATTCTAGAATAAATCTAGATAAATAGGAATTACCTACTAGCAAGTACTAGTAGAAGCGTATTAGTCTATAGGGAAGGTTAAAAGATACTATGCCTTTCTCTGCTAGGTATATAAAATCCTTAGCACTAAAATCGGAGTAATAATAGGACGAGATTTAATTCTCTAGATAGCAGTTAAAGCTATAAATAATACTGCTAGCCTAGATAGATTAGTTCTAACCCTTTTTATTTTTAGTATATATCTAAGGATTACTTAGGATTCTCTACTATCGAAAACTACTCGAGAACGGGCTAAAGCTATTTAGAAAGCAATAACGAGTCTTCGAGAAATTATAGCATTTTAATAACTAAAAGAGGCGCTATTTACTAGAAATAGCCCTAATATAATAACGCTCTTTTAACTCTTATTATAAAGCTAGGTTAAGGTTTAGAGAAAAAAGGACGGCTAGACTAGCCCTTTTACCCTTAAGGCTATTAATAGCTACGATATTATAATTTAGTCCTCGACTAGTCTCTAGGTCTTTTAGTTAATATATATATAGCCTTACTTTTTAGATAATACCTAACTAAAGGATACCTAGGAATAGGATAAAGATAACCTAAAATCTGCCCGAAAATAGACCTAGTTCTCGCAGCATTTAGAAGTATAACTGCTATAGTTACTAAAGACCTCGACCTAATTTATATCTAAGAAAGAATAGGATAACTTTGCGCTCTCTCTTTATTTTTGTACAAAAAGCAGGATTATAACCCCTAGACCCCTATTTAAAGCATTAGACTAAAAGGAGATTATAGACTTTATAGGCCGAGGTGTTTTCTCTTTTAAATAGTTCGATCCCGCCTAGTATAAAGGAGTTCGGATTTTTTATACCTAACTTATCTGCAAAATTAAGGATAAAATAACTAATTACTTATATAAAAAATTACGACTAATTATTACGGGATATAATAATAATAGGAAGAAGGAAATCCTAACTTAATCTCTTACGATCTAAAGGGTTAGCTAATAATTGCTTTTAGCTCTAGCTCTTATATATATCGCCTAGGGGATAAAGTTATGCCTTTATAATATTACCTAGGCTTATCTATAATCCTAATTAATACTTAAATAAATAATCCTCGCAAGCTTTCTAAAAGAACTCTAGGATAAGTACCTACTTTAGATAATTATCCGAGTTATTAAGCTATTATATAGTATTACTAAGTCTAGTATCTACTAGTTTAGGACCTATTTCGAATACTATATTTAAAGGCTTTATATATAACCCTCTATATTTAATAACTACTTTCTCCTTTTGCATTCTAGCCGCTCTTATTTTAGTCTTATTAGGATGCAAACTAATAATACGATTATTCTTAGCACTAATTCTTTCTATAAGCGCGAAAAGGCTAAGCTAAATTCCGCCTAAATTCGCTTAAAACCCCGAGTAAACTTAACCCTAGGAAGCATAATAGATTTTAATAGTTTACGGTTATATCTTATATCGAATTCGCTAGTAATTCGATAAAAAGGCTAGGCTGCTAAGATTAAAGTTATTAATTACTCCTAGCCTAATTTTGCCTAAAGCTACCTCGAATAATATACGCGAGGAGGCTATATTACGTTAAATTGCTAACTAGAGGCTGCGTTTAACCTATCTATTGCCGCCTAGCAATACTAACCTTCTAAGGAAGACTACTAGAGGATTAATAAGCAGTTATAATAGCAAAAGGATAATTAGCAGTATAGATTAATATATATCCCCCTTAACTTTTTAGTACTTAAATTATTTATTTTTATAAATAGATTACTTATAAATAATAACGACTTATCCTTATAAATTAGATATATTATTATCCTAGGCAATAAAAATAGGATAGTAAATAAGTTTATTATAAAAGGAAACGTTATCTATTAGAGTTCTATAAAATATAAAAGGATTACCTAGAGTATCCTTGCCTTGGAAATATATAGTATATTATTAGGATTCGATATTAGAATCTCCCTAGCAATAACTCTAAATCGCATTATAGCTAAGCTAGGATTAGCCCGAGTTCCTATTATATTATATACGGACTTGTTCTCGCTCTACAAGTACCTTGTTAAGCTTAGAATAACGAAAAAAAAACGACTTATAATTAATATTATATCTATCCAAGAGTTATATAAGGGGCAAGAGATTAATAAAATCTAATAAATCGCAGGAAAAGATAATCCCGCTAATACTATAATAAAAGCAATCCCGAATAAGACGCTAAAACGTTTTATCGATATAAATAAGGCTACTATCTCGCTAGAAGGATTCGTAATAAGGAAGGAGATAAACTAGCAAGATATCGAATCGAATACGGATAGAATTCGATTCGATAAAGAAAGAACTGCTAGTATATATTCGTTAGAATTAGGGATATAACTATAGAATATAGAATAACCTGTTTCTATATAAGCCCCTTTCCTACTACTAACTTAGCGATAGTTATAGTTATAATATACGCAAAACCCCTTTCTATTAGATATTCTATATTATCCCTATTATAGTGCATATTACCCCTTTCCGTATAAGTATTATGCCCCTTTAAATAGGAGATAGGAGTATAATAGGGGCAGTATAGAAAGGGAAGTAGATTACCCCTAAACTTAGCACGATAAGCATATAATATTATAATAAGTTTATACTAAGATCGTAGCGATAATAGTTTAAAGGAGAAAAGGGGCGGCTATATATTCGGATTATACGGAGTTTAGGATAATTATATATAGCCTCTAGTTTAACCTAGACGCTTTTAAGACTTTATATATATTCCGCCTTCCTCTCTAATAGAGGAAGGAGGAGAGAGAGATATAAGCAGATATTAATAGATTAAGGACCCGAGCTAACTTAAGCAGAGTCCTCTCTTGTATTATACTAATATATATTAATGCCCTACTTATAGTATCTTTTAACCTTCCCTATAGACTAATACGCTTCTACTAGTATTTGCTAGCAGGTAATTCCTATTTAGCTAGATTTAGTCTAGAATTCTTTAGATAAGAAATTCATGCCTATATTATATTAGAGCAAATCTAGGGGTCCTAAGTACGTATCGATCTATATTATTCTTAAGGCTTCCTAGGTATCCTTAGTAGATATCGAATGCAGGAATTAGGCGGCCTAAAAAGATATTATAGCGTTAATAATATAAAGAACTAGTCTGCTATTTAGGTATATAACGTTTATAATAATTTCGAAATTAAACTCTTTATTATTATAAAGCGTAAATTTAAATCGGCTAGGTGCTTTGCTATATAACTAATAATATCTATAGAACTTTAAAATGCTTTTAAGAGTAGTTATTAGTATTTTATATCTAGCTCTAGATAGAAGTTAGTATAATTATTATACTATAGGGTATCTAAATTAGCAATAGATTATCCTAATTTTAGATTTAGTTAGGAACGAAATTATAGCGTTTTCTAGTTAAAAGAAGAACTAAGGGTGCCCCTATTTGCAAATAACTAGCAGTACTTTATCCTAGCTAATAAGCTCGTTTATTATATTCCGGAAGAAAATCTTTAAATAATCTATATTTGCTAAAGAAAGAAGAAAAAAGGTAGGCGAAGTAAGAACGTAAAAAGTAATATTTCTAAATAGAGTTTTAATAGTTATATTACTAAGTATAAGTATACTTTATCCTTTGCCGAATTTAATAGAATTAGTGCTAGCAGATGCTTTATTAACTATAAGATATAGTATTATTTTCTATAGGGCTTTAACTTAATTTTATCTAGTAGTCGAAATTTATATAGTACTAGTATTAATTATAATTCCCTAAAAAGACTATTAGGAATATCGATCCTTAAGAAGGAATTGCAAAGCTAGTATAGGTTCTATTATATCTAATTTCGGGTTATATCTAGTAAGAAGGTATATAAATGCTAATATAAAAAGGAACTAAGAGGCTTCCTATTACCTTAAAATATCCTTAGGGTTATTATTAATTATATACTATTTTTTATTATATAACTTAAGTCCTTCGAATATAGTAATATAAGCTATAAAGTCCTAAGGGCTATTATCTAAAAATTCGCAATATACTATATACGAGGTTTTCGCCTGCTTTTATTTTTTAGGCGGGTATTTAGTTTACTAGTAACTAACCTTGCTATATATAAAATACTTTCGAGTTTAATTCTTATTTAGTCTAAAATCGGATTAGACTTAGGTTATTCTTAAACTATTTTTAGATTAATTTTATATATTATTCTAATATCTATAGTCTAGATAATAAATTACGCTATATTATAATATCTATTTAGCTTTAGTCTTTATAATCGATATTTCTAGTACGGATTATAAATCTGCTTATAAGTTCTTAGTATCCTTAGCTAGCCGGAATAACGCAATCTTAAGTTCTAGTACTCCTTAGCATATATTAATAATTATTATATATAAAGGGGTATCTCCTTTATACCCCTTACTAAAGGCTTATTAATATAACTCTAGTTTATTAAATAGTTTTTAGAGAATATTATATAAAGGCAGTTCTAAATTTGCCTTATAAATAGATTAGAAAGAGGTTAATATCTAGTTAGTAAAATAGTACGCGTAATTAATATCTAACTTAAAGTATTTCTTAAGTTAGTTATATTACGTCTTAAAGGTATTATGCTACTTAATATAATCTATAAAGTACTATTATACGCGATTAGTCTAAATATAAGGGAAAATTAAATAGAAGTATCTAGGGGTAATCTTTAATAAAAAACAAATATTAAAAAATAAGCGGATAATATTATTAAGCAAATTATATAGTTTCCCTATAAAGTTCTTTATCTTATCCTAGACTTTAGTAAATTTAGTTATAATATTATTATTAATAGGCAAGTTAGGAGTCGATTTTAGGGGTAACTTAATATAAAATTTAAAAGGGATTAATTTAGGCTTTTCCTAAAGTTAGATTAAACTCGAAGTAATTTCTTATAAAGTTTTTATATTATTCTAGTTATATTCTAGAAAGGCTATATCCTATATAAGTAGGTTTTAAAATCGATATAATATTAGATATTAAGTTTATTTCTAGGGAATATTTATATCTATTATAAGTTCTATACATAGAGTTATTTAGGGGTTTATTTAGGGGATAGGTAAAGGTTCTCTTTAATATAATAGTAAAGGGTTCTAAATTAGTAGTATTTGCCCTCTAGTTAGCAATTAGGATAGATTCGAATTTAGTAAGTTTCTAGTTAGAGGTTATTATATCCCTTATAAAAGGGTATAGTAAGGCAGTTATATATCTTCTTTAAATTATGCCTATTAATATATTAAGAGCAGCTATTACTTAAGCTATTCCTAGTTTAGGATCTATACGAAAAAGGGTCCTATTCTTATATTTCTAGGTCCTAGAAAAAATCCTCTGCCTCTAAAGAAACTTTTTAGTAATTTTATTACTCTAGGATCTACTAATTCCTAGATATTTTTATCCTAGCCTTTAAAAGTATCCTAAAAATCCTTAAGGAGAAAAGTGCTAGAGCTCCTAGATAATTTTATAAAATGCAAAATCTAGAGTTCGATATTAGTCGGATCTTAATATAAATTTAGGATAGGGTTATCCTAGTTTTCGATTTATTTAATTAAGGCGTTTTTTATCTTTCTTATAAGATCCTAGAGGTTAATCTATATAATCTCCTAAGCAAACTTAGTATTCTAGGGTTATTAGTAATTACCTTTTATAGTAATTTTTGCTAATATCCTAGTTATTATTAATAAGAATTTATATTAATTTTACGAGTATTTTTATCTAGTATTAAGATAGGTTTCTAAGGGAATAAAACCGCAGGCTATAGGAGTCTATTCCTCCTTAGTCTTAATATTACTCCTCTAAATAGTCGATATAGTAATAAGTTCCTAGATAGTTAAAACTGCGAACTCTAGGAGTCTATTTATATCTAAAAAGTCTATTAGCTTTCTTAGCTTAGAAATAAGCAACCTAGTCTAGCTAATCTATATATTATTAGATATAGGATTTATATTAATAGCTAATAGTAATACTAATTAATATAAGTAGGGTATTAATATATATTAGTATAATATAAAAAAGGACTCTGCTTAAGTTAGCTTAGGTCCTTAATCTATTAATATTTGCTTATATCTATCTCTCTCCTCTTCCTCTATTAGAAAGGAAGATAAAATATATATATAATCTAAAAAGCATCTAGGTTAAACTAGAGGTAATATATAATTATCCTAAACTCTATATAATCTAAATATATAAATACAACTATATATAACACGAATCGTCTACGCGTCTTAACGCATGCCTGCCCCTAAAAAAAAAGACTAGGGATAAGTACGTATAGATAAAGCATTTAATTATGCAATAGGGCTATATTTAGGCAGTACTCGTAGTATAATCGGATCGAACTTAGTCTAAGATTAAAAGCAGATTATAGGGAGATTAGGAAAATAAAGCAGAAAAAGAGGATTAGGATTAGGGAACTATATATATAAACTCTGCCTTCTTCCCTTAAGGAAGAAAAAAAGAGATAAATATAAGCAGATATTAATAGATTAAGGACCTAAGCTAACTTAAGCAGAGTCCTCTTTTATATTATACTAATATATATTAATACCCTATTTATACTAATTAGTATTACTATTAGCTATTAATACGAGTCCTATATCTAATAAAATGCAGATTAGCTAGGAAATAGATACCTAGACCTAAGCTAGGAAACGACTTTTACCCTAGGAAGGAATAGACTCCTAGAATTCGTAGTTTTAATCTCTTATAGTACTAGATAGTATAATAGCTACTTAGAAAACTAAATCGACCTCGAATAATAATAAGATCCTTAAGAAGGAATGGACTCTTATAGCCTGCGGTTTTAATCTCTTAAGGACCTCGACTTATACCTAGAACGTTTAGGATAATAATCGAAATACCTAGAGGGATTTATTTCTTTTTCTAGGAAAACCTTTTCGATTATTTTTTTACTTTTATTTTTACTTTTTACGACTTTTAGAATACTTCTTTTAATACTAACTTAAAATCGGATAGATATCGCCTCTATACTATACTTATTTTCTTTTTATTTCTAAGGGATTATATTTTTATATCCTAAATATTTTTATATAGATATATAATTAATTTTAAAATAAAACTATACTTATTACGTTTAGAAAGCAAGAATTTCTTTTATTAATTTAGCCTAGGCAAACTAGCAAATAAAAATTATCTGCCTAGCCGAATCTATCTAAAATTTTTATTACGCCTAGCTATACTTAAAAATTTTTTTTGCCTAGCTTTACTTGCTTAATTTTTTTTGCCCCCTAGCTAAATTTCCCTGCTAATTTTGCCCCTAGGACCCTAGCTAGCAAACTACGTTATAGGATTATTTTTTTATTCTAAACTCCTAACAGGCTTATATAGCTATATAAGCTAAATTAGTATACTCCCCTTTCTAAAACTTATTAAAAGGGTAGTTTATCTAAATAAATGCCGCTAGGGCCTATATAGCGCGTCCTGCTTCTAGTGCTAGCTTTATATCTAATATTAGCTAAGAATTATCTTAATATTAGAAGGGGATACTTACTATCTCGCACCTTAATCCCTATAATAAATAGCAGAAGCAACTCTTTACTATAGCCGAGTCCTATTCCTAATAGGCGTTAGCTATAGGCGGCTACTAAGCTAGATAGGAGATATACTAGTAATAAGGGACTATCCTTATTACCTCCCTACGCGGCCGACTATAACTTAGGGTCTATAGGTTTTAATAAAACCCCCCTAGCGTCTTAGGCGTCTTTATTATTATTATTAGCGTCTTTAGTATAGTTATAGCTAGGAAAAGGCGTCGACTTAGTATTATAGGCAGTAGTATATATCTTAGAGCCTAAGGTATTAATAGCAAGCTGCTTAACGATAAGGCCGGGATACTTATATAAAATTAGTCCTATACTCTCTACGAAACGTTGCGAAAATTATTCTAAAATCGCGATTTAATTAGCTAGATTTCTGCTTACTCTAATAAATACGTAGAGGAGGACCTAGAGGGATATCGCCGTCGTTATCGTTACTACTAACGACTATCGTCTCTCTTAATAAGGTGTCTCCGCCTAAAGGCCTACCCTCTCTACTGCCCCGCCCGCCCCCACGCCCCCTCTCCCTGCCCCTACCCCCGCGTTTCTTAGCTAGCTTTAGTAGCATTTCTAGAATATTTTGTTAGCCTTATATAACGATTTTAGGAAGTAAGAATAATTCTTTGCTGCTTTATTAGGAGTATAGAAGAAAGAAGAAAAGAAGAAATATAAGAGGAAGAGAGGGATTAAATTTATTTCGCGGGGTAAGTTATATATACGCGTATAAAAAGCACGAAATATAGTAAGTATGCACTATAACCCTACTACCCTATAAAAGACTGTTTCTTTTACCCTCTTTCTTTTACTATATTCTTCTTTATATACTCGTTTATTTATTTCCTATATAATTTCTTCCTTTCTGTTTTTTTTATATACTATTTCTTTTATTACCTTTCTTCTTTTTCTTTATTTCTTTTCCCTATAATAATTCGATAATAAAAAAAGGACTACTAGTATATAAATATAACTATATATAATACGAATTATCTATACGTCTTAATGCATGCCTGCCCTTAAAAGAAAAAACTAGGGATAAGTACGCATAAATAAAGCATTTAATTATATAATAGGGCTATATTTAGGCAGTGCTTATAGTATAATTAGATCGAACTTAGTCTAAGATTAAAAGCAGATTATAGGGAGATTAGGAAAATAAAGCAGAAGAAGAGGATTAGGATTAGGGAACTATATATATAAACTCTGCCTTCTTCCCTTAAAGAAGAAAGGAAGAGAGAGATATAAGCAGATATTAATAGATTAAGGACCCGAGCTAACTTAAGCAGAGTCCTCTCTTATATTATACTAATATATGTTAATGCCCTACTTATACTAAATATATAGCCGCCTCCTTTCTCCTTTAAACTATTATTACTACGATTTTAGTATAAACTTATTATAATATTATATACTCTTCGTGCTAAGTTTAGGGGTAA
>LKCN02000012.1:909546-929639 GCA_001633055.2 Ophiocordyceps polyrhachis-furcata BCC 54312 | reverse complement strand
TCGTTTAGATTTAATCTAATATTATACTAGTTTTTCTCCTTCCTTATTACGAATCCCTCTAGCAAGATAGTAGCCTTATTTATATCGATAAGATATTCTAGCATTTTATTTAGGGTCGCTTTTATTATAGCATTTATAGGATTATCCTTCCTTATAATCTATCGGATTTTTATTAATTTCTCGCCCCTTATATAACTCTCGGATAAATATAATATCGATTATAAGTCGTTTTTTTGCTAGAGGGATTTATAATAAGGAAGGAGATAAACTAGTATAATATTAGATCGAATCTAAATAAAATTCGATTCGATAAAAAAAAAACTACTAGTATATATTTATTAGAATTAGGGATATAACTATAAAAAGCGGAATAACCTATTTCTATATAAGCCCCTTTCTTATAACTAATTTAGTAATAGTTATAGTTATAATATATATAAACCCCTTTCTGCTAGATATTCTATATTATCCCTATTATAGTATATATTACCCCTTTCTATATAAGTATTATGCCCTTTTAGATAGGAAATAGGAGTATAATAAGGGCAGTATAGAAAAAGAAGTAAATTACCCCTAAACTTAGTATAATAAGCATATAATATTATAATAAGTTTATACTAAAATAATAGTAATAATAGTTTAAAAGAGAAAAAAGGCAGCTATATATTTAGATTATATAGAGTTTAGGATAATTATATATTACTTCTAGTTTAACCTAGATGCCTTTAAGACTTTATATATATTTTATTTTCCTCTCTAATAGAGGAAGAAAAAAAAGATAGATATAAGTAAATATTAATAGATTAAGAACCTAAGCTAACTTAAATAGAGTCCTCTCTTATATTATACTAATATATATTAATACCCTACTTATACTAATTAGTATTATAATTAGCTATTAATATAAGTCCTATATCTAATAATATATAGATTAGCTAGACTAGGTTGCCTATTTCTAAGCTAAGAAAGCTAATAGACTTTTTAGATATAAATAGACTCCTAGAGTTTATAGTTTTAACTATCTAGGAACTTACTACTATATTAACTATTTAGAGGAGCAATATCGAGACTAAGGAGGAATAGACTTCTATAGCCTATAGTTTTAATCCTTTAGAAATCTATTTTAATACTAGATAAAAATACCTATAAAATCGATATAAATTCTTATTAATAATAACTAGGATATTAGCAGAAATTACTATAAAAGGTAATCGCTAATAACCCTAGAATACTAAGTTTGCTTAGGAGATTATATAGATTAATTTCTAGGATCTTATAAAAAAAATAAAAAACGCTTTAATTAAATAAATCGAAAACTAGGATAAACCTATCCTAAATTTATACTAAAATCCGACTAATATTAAACTCTAGATCTTATATTTTATAAAGTTATCTAGGAGCTTTAGTACTTTTCTCCTTAAGGATTTTTAGGATACTTTTAAAAGCTAGGATAAAAATATCTAGGAATTAGCAGATCCTAGAGTAATAAAATTACTAAAAAGTTTCCTTAGAGGAAGAGGATTTTTTCTAGGACCTAGAAATATAAGAATAGGACCCTTTTTTATACGGATCCTAAACTAGGAATAGCTTAAGCAATAGCTGCTTTTAATATATTAATAAGCGTAATTCGAAAAAGGCACCTAACTACCTTACTATACCCTTTTATAGGGGATATAATAACCTCTAACTAGAAACTCCCTAAATTCGAATCTATCCTAATTACTAACTAGAGGGCAAACGCTACTAATTTAGAACCCTTTACTACTACGTTAATAGGAACCTTTACCTATCCTCTAAATAAACCCTTAAATAACTCTATCTATAAAACCTATAATAAATAAGAATATTCCCTAAGGACGAACTTAATACCTAATATTATATTAATTTTAAAACCTACTTATATAGGATATAACCCTTCTAGAACCTAACTAAAATAATATAAGAACTCTATAAAAAATCGCTTCGAATTCGACTTAAATTTAGGAAAAGCCTAAAATAATCCTATTTAAATTTTATATTAAGTTACCCCTAAAATTAACTCCTAACTTACCTATTAATAATAATATTATAACTAAATTTACTAAAGTCTAGGATAAAATAAAAAACTTTATAGGGAAACTATATAATTTGCTTAATAATATTATCTATTTATTTTTTAATATTTGTTTTTTATTAAAGATTACCCCTAGATACTTCTATTTAATTTTCCCTTATATTTAGACTAGTCGTATATAATAGTACTTTATAGATTATATTAAGTAGTATAATACTTTTAAAATGCAATATAACTAACTTAAGAGATACTTTAAGTCGGATATTAATTATATATATTACTTTACTAACTAGATATCGACCTTATTTTAATCTATTTATAGGGCGAATTTAGAACTATCCCTATATAAGGTTCTTTAGAAACTATTTAATAAACTAGAGTTATATTAATAAGCCCTTAGCAAGGGGTATAAAAGAGATACCCCTTTGCGTATAATAATTATTAACGTATACTAAGGAGTACTAGAACTTAAGTTTATATTATTCTAACCTGCTAAGGATACTGAGAACTTATAAGCAGATTTATAATCCGTACTAGAAATATTAATTATAAAGAATAAAGCTAAGCAGATATTATAATAGAGCGTAATTTATTATCTATACTATAGATATTAGAATAATATATAAAATTAGTTAGAAGATAGTTCGAGAATAACCTAAGTCTAATCTAATTTTAAACTAAATAAGAATTAGACTCGAAAGTATTTTATATATAGTAAAGTTAGTTGCTAGTCGACTAAATATCCGCCTAAAGAATAAAAGCAAGCAAAAACCTCGTATATAGTATACTATGAATTTTTAGATAACAGCCCTTAGGACTTTATAGCCTATATTATAGCATTTAAAGGACTTAAATTATATAATAAAGAATAGTATATAATTAATAATAACCCTAAGGATATTTTAAGGTAATAAGAAGTATTTTAGTTCTTTTTTATATTAGTATTTATATACCTTCTTACTAGATATAACCCGAAATTAAACGTACTAGAACCTGTACTAGCTTTATAATTTCTTCTCGAGGATCGATATTCCTAATAGTCTTTTTAGGGAATTATAATCGATACTAGTACTATATAAATTTTAACTACTAGACGAAATTAGGTTAAAGCCCTATAGAAAATAATACTATATCTTATAGTTAATAAAGCATCTACTAGTACTAATTCTATTAAATTTAGCAAAGGATAAAGTATACTTATACTTAGCGATATAACTATTAAAACTCTATTTAGCAATATTACTTTTTACGTTCTTACTTTGCCTACTCCTTTTCTTCTTTTTTTAGCAAATATAGATTATTTAAAGATTTTCTTCTAGAATATAATAAACGAGCTTATTAGCTAGGATAAAACGCTACTAGTTATTCGCAAATAGGGGCACCCTTAGTTCTTCCTTTAACTAGAAGATACTGCGATTTTATTCCTAACTAAATCTAAAATTAGGATAATTTACTGCTAATTTAGATACCCTATAGTATAATAATTATACTAACTTCTATCTAGAGCCGGATATAAAATACTAATAACTATTCTTAAAAGTATCTCGAAGTTCTGCTAATATTATTAGTTATATAGTAAGGTACCTAGCTAATTTAAGTTTACGCTTTATAATAATAAAAAGTTTAATTTTAAGATTATTATAGACGTTATATACCTAAGTAGAAAACTAGTTCTTTACGTTATTAACGCTATAATATCTTTTTAGGCCGCCTAATTCCTGCAATTAATATCGACTAAGGATACCTAGGAAGCTTTAAGGATAATATAGATTAATATATACTTAGGACCCCTAGATTTACTCTAATATAATATAGGTATAAACTTTTTATCTAAGGAATTCTAAAACGAATCTAGATAAATAGGAATTACCTGCTAGCAAGTACTAGTAGAAGTATATTAGTCTATAGGGAAGGTTAAAAGATACTATACCCCCCTCCGCTAGGTATATAAAATCCTTAGCACTAAAATCGGAGTAATAATAGGATAAGATTCTATTCTCTAGATAGTAGTTAAAGCTATAAATAATACCGCTAGCCTAGATAGATTAGTTCTAACTCTCTTTATTTTTAGTATATACTTAAAGATTACTTAGGATTCTCCCCTATCGAAAACTACTCAAGAATAGGCTAAAGCTATTTAGAAAGCAATAATAAGTCTTCGAGAAATTATAGTATCTTAATAACTAAAAGAGGCGCTATCTACTAGGAATAGCCCTAATATAATAACGCTTTTTAACTCCTATTATAAAGCTAGGTTAAGGTTTAGAGAGAAAAGGATAGCTAGACTAGTCCTTTTACCCTCGAGGCTATCGATAGCTATAATATTATAATCTAGTCCCTAACTAGTCTCTAGGTCTTTTAGTTAATATATATATAGCCTTATTTTTTAAATAATCCCTAATAAAAGGCTATCTAGGAATAGGATAAAAACAACCCGAAATCTGCTAGAAAATAGACCTAGTTCTTATAGCGTTTAGAGGTTTAACTGCTATAATTACTAAAGACCTTAACCTAATTTATATCTAAGAAAGAATAGGACGACTTTATACTCTCTTTTTATTTTTGCGCAAAAGGCAAAATTATAACCCCTAGACCCCTGTTTAAAGTATTAGACTAAAAGGAGATTATAGACCTTATAGGCTAAGGTATTTTCTCTTTCGAATAGTTCGATCCTACTTAGTATAAAGGAGTTCGGATCTTTTATGCCCGACTTATTTATAAAGTTAAGGATAAAACAACTAATTACTTATACGAAAAATTATAACTAATTATTACGGGATATAATAATAACGGAAAGAAGGAAATCCTAACCTAATCTCCTATAATCTAAAGGGTTAGCTAATAATTGCTTTTAGCTCTAGCTCTAATATATATTACTTAGGGGATAAAGTTATACCTTTATAATATTACCTAGGCTTATCTATAATCCTAATCGATACTTAAATAAATAATCCTTATAAGCCTTCCGAAAGAACTCTAGAATAAGTACCCTTTTTAGATAATTATTAGAGTTATTAAGCTATTATATAGTATTATAGAGTCTAGAGTTTACTAGTTTTAGACCTATTTTAAGTACTATATTTAACGGCTTTATATACGACCCTCTATATTTAATAACTGCCTTCTCCTTTTATATTCTAGCCGCTCTTATTTTAGTTTTGTTAGGATATAAACTAATAATACGATTATTCTTAGCACTAATTCTTTCTATAAGCAAGAAGAGGCTAAGCTAAATTCTGCCTAAATTTACTTAAAACCCTAAGTAAACTTAACCCTAGGAAGCATAATAGATTTTAATAGTTCGTAGTTATATCTTATATTAAATTTACTAGCAATTTAATAAAAAGGCTAAGCGGCTAAGATTAAAGTTATTAATTATTCCTAGCTTAATTTTGCTTAATACTACCTCGAATAGCGTATATAAGGAGGCTATATTGCGTCTATTTGCTAACTAGAGGCTGCGTTCGACCTATTTATTACTGCCTAGCAATACTAACCTACTATAGAAGACTGCTAGAGGATTAATAAGCGGCTATAATAGCAAAAGGATAATTAGTAGCATAGATTAATATATATCCTACTTAACTTTTTAGCACTTAAATTATTTATTTTTATAAATAGATTACTTATAAATAATAATAACTTATCCTTGCAAATTAGATATATTATTATCCTAGGCAATAAAAATAAGATAGCAAATAAGTTTATTATAAAAGGAAATATTATCTATTAGAGTTCTATAAAATATAAGAGGATTACCTAGAGTATCCTCGCTTTAGAAATATATAGTATATTATTAGGATTCGATATTAGAATCTCCCTAGCAATAACTCTAAATCGCATTATAGCTAAGCTAGGATTAGCCCGAGTTCCTATTGTATTATATATGGATTTATTCTTACTCTATAAGTACCTTATTAAGCTTAGAATAATAAAAGAAAAACGACTTATAATCGATATTATATCTATCTAAGAGTTATATAAGGGGCAAGAGATCGATAAAATCTAATAGATTACAGGGAAAGATAATCCTATAAATACTATAATAAAAGCAACTCTGAATAAAACGCTAGAACGTCTTATCGATATAAATAAGGCTACTATCTTGCTAGAGGGATTTATAACGAGGAAGGAGATAAACTAGTATAATATTAGATTAAATCTAAACAAGATTCGATTCGATAAAAAAAAAACTGCTAGAATATATTCGTTAGAATTAAGGACGCAACTATAGAAGGCAGTAACCTGTTTCCGTATAAGCCCTTTTTTTATAACTAACTTAGCGATAATTATAGTTATAATATACGCAAACCCCTTTCTGCTAGATATTTTATATTATCCCTATTATAGTGCATATTACCCCTTTCCGTATAAGTATTATGCCCCTTTAGATAGGAGATAGGAGTATAATAGGGGCAGTATAAAAAGGGAAGTAGATTACCCCTAAACTTAGCATAATAAGCATATAATATTATAATAAGTTTATACTAAGATTATAATAATAATAGTTTAAAGGAGAAAAAGGGCGGCTATATATTTAGATTATACGGAGTTTAGGATAATTATATATTACCTCTAGTTTAACCTAGATGCCTTTAAGACTTTATATATATTTTATCTTCCTCTCTAATAGAGGAAGAAAAAGAGATAAATATAAGCAGATATTAATAGATTAAGGACCCGAGCTAACTTAAGCAGAGTCCTCTCTTATATTATACTAATATATATTAATGCCCTACTTACAGACGCCTTAATTAAACGAATTAAAAACTAGGATAAACCTATCCTAAATTTATACTAAGATTTAACTAATATCGAACTCTAGATCTTATATTTTATAAAATTATCTAGGAGCTCTAGTACTTTTCTCCTTAAGGATTTTTAGGATGCTTTCGAAGGCTAGGATAAAAATATCTAGGAATTAGCGGATCCTAGAGTAATAAAATTGCTAAAAAGTTTCCTTAGAGGCAGAGGATTCTTTCTAGGACCTAGAAATATAAGAATAGGACCCCTTTTCGTATGGATCCTAAACTAGGAATAACTTAAGTAATAGCTGCTTTTAATATATTAATAAGCGTAATTCGAAAAAGGCACCTAACTGCCTTACTATGCCCTTCTATAGGGGATATAATAACCTCTAACTAGAAACTCCCNAGATATAAGCAGATATTAATAGATTAAGGACCCGAGCTAACTTAAGCAGAGTCCTCTCTTATATTATACTAATATATATTAATGCCCTACTTACAGACGCCTTAATTAAACGAATCGAAAACTAGGATAAACCTATCCCGAATTTATACTAAGATTTAACTAATATCGAACTCTAGATCTTATATATAGGTAGGGCATTAATATATATTAGTATAATATAAGAGAGGACTCTGCTTAAGTTAGCTCGGGTCCTTAATCTATTAATATCTGCTTATATCTATCTCTTCTCTTCCTTTTATAGGGGAAGAAGGCAGAGTTTATATATACCTTTCCCTAATCCTAATCCTCTTCTCCTGCTTTATCTTCCTAATCTCCCTATAATCCGCTTCTAATCTCGGACTAAGTTCGATCCGATTATGCTACGAGCACTACCTAAATACAGCCCTATTATATAATTAAATGCTTTATCTATGCGTACCTATTCCTAGTTATTTCCTTTAGGGGCAGATACGCGTCGAGATGCGTAGACGATTCGTATTATGCATAGTTTATATACTAGCAGTCCTCTTTTTATTATCGAATCGTTATAGGGGAAAGAAATAAAATAAGAAGAGGAAAAGCATAAAAGAAACAGTATATAAAAAAAACAGAAAGGAAGAAATTATATAGGAAATAAATAAGTATATAAAGAAAAAGATAGTAAAAGAAAGAGGGTAAAGGGAAAAGAATCGGTCTTTCGTAAGGTAGTAGGGTTATAGTGCGTACTTACTATATTTCTTGCTTTTTTATACGCGTGTACGTAACTTACCCTGCGAAATAAATTCGTTCCCTCTCTTCCTCTTATACTTCTTCTTTTCTTCTTCCTTCTATACTCCCGATAACGTTGTAAAGCATTATTATTACTAGCAAAAGTAAGTATAACTAAACTCTAATAGAAATAGCAGTAATACTTTCCGAAATCGTTATGCAAGGCTAATAAAATATTCTAGAAATGCTACTAAAGCTAGCTAAGAAGCACGGGGGTAGGGGCAGGGGGAGGGGGCATAGGGGCGGGCGGGGGAGTAGAGAAGGTAGGCCTTTAGGCGAAGATGCCTCGATAAGAGAGATAATAGTTATTAGTAGTAACGATAACGATAATAGCAATATCCCTCCGGTTCCTCCTCTGCATACGCGTTAAAGTAAGCAGAATTTTAGCTAATTTAATTGCGATTTCTAAATAATTTTGCGATATTTTATTAAAAGCATTAGGCTAATTTTATATAGGTATCCTAGCCTTATCGTTAAGCAGCTTGCTATTAATACCTTAGGCTCCTAGACGCACGCCGCTGCTAATAATACTAAGTCGTCGCCTTTTCCTAGCCATAACTACGCCTAAAACGCTAATAATAATAATAAAGACTCCTAAGACGCTAGGCAGGTTGCGCTAAAATCTATAGACCCTAAGTCGTAGGCGTCTGCGTAGGGAGGTAATAAGGATAGTTCCCTATTACTAGTATATCTCCCGTCTAGCTTAGTAGCTGCCTACGACTAACGCCTATTAGGAATAGGATTCGGCAGTAGTAAAGAGTTGCTTCTGCTGCTTATTATAGGGATCTAAGTACGAGATAATAAGTATCCCTGTCTAATATTAAGATAATTCTTAGCTAATATTAGATGCAAAGCTAGCACTAGAAGCAGGACGCGCTATACGGGCTCTAGCGGCATTTATCTAGACGAACTATCCTCTCGACGAGTTCTAGAAGGGGGAGTATACTAATTTAGCTTGTGCAGCTATATAAGCCTATTAGGAGTTTAGGATAAAAAAATAATCCTATAACGTAGTTTGCTAGCTAGGCTCCTAGGGATAAAATTAGCAGGGAAATTTAGCTAGGGGGCAAAAAAATTAAGCAAGTAAAGCCGGGCAAAAATAATTTTAAGCATAGCCAGGCGCAATAAAAATTTTAGATAGATTTAGCTAGGCAGATATTTTTTATTTGCTAGTTTGCCTAGGCTAAATTAATAAAAGAGATTCTTGCTTTCTAAATATAATAAGTATAGTTTAATTATATAATAATTAGGATATAAAAACGTAATCCCTTCGAAATAGAAAGAAAATAAGCATAGTATAGAGGCGATATCTATCTAATTTCGGGTCGGTATTAAAACAAAGTATTCTAAAAGTCGTAAAGAGTAAAAAATAAAAGTAAAAGAATAATCGAGAAGGTTTCCCTAGATAAAGAAATAAATCCCTCTAGGTATCTCGATTATTATCCTAAACGTTCTAGGGATAAGTCGAGGTCCTTAAGAGATTAAAACCGCAGGCTATAAGAGTCCGTTCCTTCCTAAGGATCTTATTATTATTCGAGGTCGATTTAGTCTTCCTAAACGTTCTAGGTATAATTCGGGGTCCTTAAGAGATTAAAACCGCGGGCTATAAGAGTCCGTTCCTTCCTAAGGGTCCTATTATTATTCGAGGTCGATTTAGTCTTCTAAGCAGCTATTATACTGTCTAGTACTATAAGAGATTAAAACCGCGAACTCTAGGAGTCCGTTCCTTCCTAGGGTAAAGGTTATTTCCTAGCTTAGGTCTAGGTATCTATTTCCTAGCTAATCTATATTTTATCGGATATAAGACTTATATTAATAGCTAATAGTAATACTAATTAGTATAGGTAGGGCATTAATATATATTAGTATAATATAAGAGAGGACTCTGCTTAAGTTAGCTCGGGTCCTTAATCTATTAATATCTGCTTATATCTATCTCTTCTCTTCTTTTTATAGGGGAAGAAGGCAGAGTTTATATATACCTTTCTCTAATCCTAATCCTCTTCTCCTGCTTTATCTTCCTAATCTCCCTATAATCCGCTTCTAATCTCGGACTAAGTTCGATCCGATTATACTACGAGCACTGCCTAAATATAGCCCTATTATATAATTAAATGCTTCGTCTATGCGTACCTATCCCTAGTTATTTCCTTTAGGGGCAGACACGCGTCGAGACGCGTAGACGATTCGTATCGTGCATAGTTTATACATTATATTTTATAAAATTATCTAGGAGCTCTAGTACTTTTCTCCTTAAGGATTTTTAGGATGCTTTCGAAGGCTAGGATAAAAATATCTAGGAATTAGCGGATCCTAGAGTAATAAAATTGCTAAAAAGTTTCCTTAGAGGCAGAGGATTCTTTCTAGGACCTAGAAATATAAGAATAGGACCCTTTTTCGTACGGATCCTAAACTAGGAATAACTTAAGTAATAGCTGCTTTTAATATATTAATAAGCGTAATTCGAAAAAGGCACCTAACTGCCTTACTATGCCCTTCTATAGGGGATATAATAACCTCTAACTAGAAACTCCCCGAATTTAAATCTATCCTAATTGCTAACTAGAGGGCAAACGCTACTAATTTAGAACCCTTTACTACTATATTAATAAGAACCTTTACTTATCCCCTAAATAAACCCCTAAATAACTCTATCTATAGAGCCTATAATAGATAAGGATATTCCCTAAGGACGAACTTAATACTTAACGTTATATCGATTCTAAAACCTACTTATATAGGATATAACCCTTCTAGAACCTAACTAGAATAATATAAAAACTCTATAAGAAATCGCTTCGAATTTAATCTAAATTTAAGAAAAGCCTAAAATAATCCTATTTAAATTTTATATTAAGTTACCCCTAAAATCGACTCCTAACTTGCCTATTAATAATAATATTATAACTAAATTTACTAAAGTCTAGGATAAAATAAAGAACTTTATAGGGAAACTATATAATTTGCTTAATAATATTATCTATTTATTTTTTAATATTTGTTTTTTATTAAAAATTGCCTCTAGATACTTCTATTTAATTTTCCCTTATATTTAAACTAGTTGCATATAGTAGTACTTTATAGATTATATTAAATAGTATAATACTTTCGAGACGTAATATAACTAACTTAAGAAATACTTTAAGTCGGATATTAACTACGCGTACTACTTTACTAACTAGATATTAACTTTATTTTAATCTATTTATAAGGCAAATTTAGAACTATCCCTATATAAGGTTCTCTAGAAGCTATTTAATAAACTAGAGTTATATTAATAAGCCCTTAGCAAGGAGTATAAAGGAGATACTCCTCTACGTATAATAATTATTAATATATACTAAGGAGTATTAGAACTTAAGTTTACGTTATTTTAACTAGCTAAGGATATCGAGAACTTACGAGTAGATTTATAATCCGTACTATAAATATCGATTATAAAAAATAAAGCTAAATAGATATTATAATAGAGCGTAATTTATTATCTAGATTATAGATATTAGAATAATATATAAAATTAGTTAGAAAATAGTTCGAGAATAACCTAAGTCTAATCCGATTTTAGACTAAATAAAAATTAGACTCGAAAGTATTTTATATATAGCAAGGTTAGTTACTAGTCGACTAAATATCTACCTAAAGAATAAAAGCAGGTAAAGACCTTATATATAGTATATTGCGAATTTTTAGATAATAGCCCTTAGGACTTTATAGCCTATATTATAGTATTTAAAAGACTTAAATTATATAACGAAAAATAGCATATAATTAATAATAACCCTAAAGATATTTTAAGGCAATAAGAAGCCTTTTAGTTTCTTTTTACGTTAGCATTAATATACTTTCTTACTAGATGCGACCCGAAATTAGACGTACTAGAACCTATACTAGCTTTATAATTTCTTCTCGAGGATCGATATTCCTAATAGTCTTTTTAGGGAATTATAATTAATACTAGTGCTATATAGATTTTAACTACTAGATAAAATTAGGTTAAAGCCCTATAGAAAATAATACTATATCTTATAGTTATTAAAGCATCTGCTAGCACTAATTCTATTAAATTTAGCAAAAGATAAAGTATACTTATACTTAGTAATATAACTATTAAAACTCTATTTAGAAATATTACTTTTTACGTTCTTACTTTACTTACCCTTTTTCTTTTTTCTTTAGCAGATATAAATCGCTTAAAGATTTTCTTCTAAAATATAATAAATAAGCTTATTAGCTAGGATAAAGTGCTATTAGTTATTCGTAAATAGGGGCACCCTTAGTTCTTCTTTTAACTAGAAGACGCCGCGATTTTATTCCTAACTAAATCCGAAATTAAGATAATTTACTGCTAATTTAGATACCCTATAGTACAATAATTATACTAACTTCTATCTAGAGCTAGATATAAAATATTAATAACTACTCTCGAAAGTATTTCGAAGTTCTATAGGTATTATTAGTTATATAGCAAGGCACCTAGCCGATTTAAATTTACGCTTTATAATAATAAAGAGTTTAATTTCGAAATTATTATAGACGTTATATACCTAAGTAGAAAACTAGTTCTTTACGTTATTAATACTATAATATCTTTTTAGGCCGCCCGATTCCTACGTTCGATATCTACTAAGGATACCTAGGAAGCTTTAAGGATAATATAGATCGATACGTACTTAGGACCCCTAGATTTGCTTTAATATAATATAGGCACGAATTTTTTATTTAAGGAATTCTAGAATAAATCTAGATAAATAGGAATTACCTGCTAGCAAGTACTAGTAGAAGCGTATTAGTCCGTAGTAAAGGTTAAAAAATACTATACCCCCCTCTACTAGGTATATAAGATCCTTAGTACTAAAATTAGAGTAATAATAGAATAAGATTTAATCCTCTAGATAGCAGTTAAAGCTATAAATAATACTACTAGCCTAGATAGATTAGTTCTAACTCTCCTTATTTTTAGTATATATTTAAGGATTACTTAGGATTCTCTACTATTAAAAACTACTTAAGAATAGGCTAAAGCTATTTAAAAAGCAATAATAAGTCTTCGAGAAATTATAGTATCTCGATAACTAAAAAAGGCGCTATCTACTAGGAATAGCCCTAATATAATAACGCTCTTTTAACTCTTATTATAAAGCTAGGTTAAGGTTTAAAGAGAAAAGGATAGCTAGACTAGTCCTTTTACCCTCGAGGCTATCGATAGCTATAATATTATAATCCGGTCCTCGACTAGTCTCTAGGTATTTTAGTTAATATATATATAGCCTTACTTTTTAGATAATCCCTAATTAAAAGCTGCCTAGGAATAAGATAAAAACGACTTAAAGCCTGCTAGAAAATAGACCTAGTTTTTATAGCGTTTAGAGGTTTAACTGCTACGATTACTAAAGACTTTAACCTAATTTATATCTAAGAAAGAATAGGATAACTTTACGCTCTCTCTTTATTTTCGCGCAGAAGGCAAAATTATAACCCCTAGACCCCTATTTAAAGTATTAAACTAAAAGGAGATTATAGACCTTATAGGCTAAGGTATTTTCTCTTTTAAATAGTTTAATCCCGCCTAGTATAAAAGAGTTTGGATTTTTTATGCCTAACTTATCCGCAAAGTTAAAAATAAAATAACTAATTACCTATACGAAAAATTATAACTAATTATTATAGGATATAATAATAACGGAAAAAAGGAAATCCTAACTTAATCTCCTATAATCTAAAAGGTTAGCTAATAATTGCTTTTAGCTCTAGCTCTAACGTATATTACTTAGGGGATAAAGTTATGCCTTTGCGATATTACCTAGGCTTATCTATAATCCGTATCGATACTTAAATAAATAATCCTTATAAGCCTTCTAAAAGAACTCTAGAATAAATACCTACCTTAGATAATTATCCGAGTTATTAAGCTATTATATAGTATTACTAAGTCTAGTATCTACTAGTTTTAGACTTATTTCGAGCACTATATTTAATAGCTTTATATATAACCTTCTATATTTAATAACTGCCTTCTCTTTTTATATTCTAGCTGCTTTTATTTTAGTCTTATTAGGATATAAACTAATAATACGATTATTTTTAGCACTAATTCTTTTTATAAGCGAGAAGAGGCTAAGCTAAATTCCGCCTAAATTCGCTTAAAACCCTAAGTAAACTTAACCCTAGGTAGCGTAATAGATTTTAATAGTTTATAGCTATATCTTATATCGAATTTGCTAGCAATTCGATATAAAGGCTAGGCTGCTAAGATTAAAGTTATTAATTATTCCTAACCTAATTTTATATAATACTACCTTGAATAATATACGTAAGGAGGCTATATTATATCTATTTGCTAACTAGAGGCTGCGTTCGACCTATCTATTACTGCCTAGCAATACTAACCTACTATAGAAGACTGCTAGAGGATTAATAAGCAGCTATAATAGCAAAAGGATAATTAGTAGCGCGGATTAATATATATCCCCCTTAACTTTTTAGCACTTAAATTATTTATTTTTATAGATAGATTACTTATAAATAATAATAACTTATCCTTGCAAATTAGATATATTATTATCCTAGGCAATAAAAACAGGATAGTAAATAAGTTTATTATAAAAGGAAACGTTATTTATTAGAGTTCTATAAAATATAAGAAGATTACTTAGAGTATCCTCGCCTTAGAAATATATAGTATATTATTAGGATTCGATATTAGAATCTCCCTAGTAATAACTCTAAATCGTATTATAGCCGAGCTAGGATTAGCCCGAGTTCCTATTATATTATATATAGATTCGTTCTCGCTTTACGAGTACCTTATTAAGCTTAGAATAATAAAAGAAAAACGACTTATAATCGATATTATATTTATCTAAGAGTTATATAAGGGGCAAGAAATTAATAAAATCTAATAGATTATAGGGAAAGATAATCCTATAGATACTATAATAAAAGCAACCCCGAATAAGACGCTAGAATATCTTATCGATATAAATAAGGCTATTATCTCGCTAGAGGGATTCGTAATAAGGAAGGAGATAAACTAGTATAATATTAAATCGAATCTAAATAAAATTCGATTTAATAAAAAAAGAACTGCTAGTATATATTTATTAGAATTAGGGACGCAACTATAAAAGGCGGAATAACCTATTTCCGTATAAGCCCTTTTTTTATAACTAACTTAGGGATAGTTATAGTTATAATATATATAAACCCCTTTCTGCTAGATATTCTATATTATCCCCGTTATAGTATATATTACCCCTTTCTATATAAGTATTATGCCCCTTTAGATAGGAGATAGGAGTATAATAAGGGCAGTATAGAAAGGGAAGTAGATTACCCCTAAACTTAGTACAATAAGTATATAATATCGTAATAAGTTTATACTAAGATTATAGCAATAATAGTTTAAAGGAGAAAAGGGGCGGCTATATATTTAGATTATACGGAGTTTAGGATAATTATATATTATTTCTAGTTTAACCTAAATGCCTTTAAGACTTTATATATATTTTATCTTCCTCTTTAATAGAGGAAGAAAGAGGATAGATATAAGCAGATATTAATAGATTAAGGACCCGAGCTAACTTAAGCAGAGTCCTTTCTTGTATTATACTAATATATGTTAATGCCCTACCTATACTAGGAAATCCTCTTAGGAAATTACTAGGAAATCCTTTTAGGAAATTATTAGGAAATCCTCTTAGGAAATTATTAGGAAATCCTCTTAGGAAATTACTAGGAAATCCTCTCCGGAAATCTCTAGAAAATCCCCTTTAGAAATCTCTAGGAAATCCCTTCCGGAAATCTCTAGGAAATCCCCTCCGGAAATCTCTAGGAAATCCCCTCCGGAAATCTCTAGGAAATCCCCTCTAGAAATCCCTAGGAAATCCCCTCTAGAAACCTCCTATAAAATCTCTACTAGTATACGCGCTAAGGAGATTTCCGTAAATAAATATTCTTTACTTAGGATACTTATATCCCTAAATATTTCCTAGATAGAAAGATAGTCTCTTTTAATTATACAATATTTATTCTTAAAAGATCCTTACTTATGCTTATAATATTTATAGTAGCTAAACTATACCTTACGACTAGTAGCCAGCCCGTTATTCTTATCTACCTAGACGTCTATACAGGCAAGCGCATATTAGCAGGTAAAAACTTATGCGTTAAAGGCAAGGCTTATATTATAAAAGCAGTTTGTATTTCGGGTAGACGCTAAACCTATAAGGACTGCTATCTTAGTAGTATCTAAATAGGCGCAGAGAGCCTAAATCTTTAAAACAGAGACTTTATTAACGTATTTAATTTCTTATATAAAGTTAGCCTAGTCCGCTATAGCAGCTACGACTAAGATACCCTTAGCAATAACTATATATAATCGTATAGCTATTATTGCTTTATAACTAAATACGTAGTAGATCTAACTAATATCCGTAATAAAGTTAGCTATAAGCCTATTAAAAGTAACTGCTATATCTCTGCTAGGGAGGCGTTTTATAGCAATATATAAGGAGGTATAAAGGATATTATTAATAGCCTAGATAGTATTTTTCGGGGTGCAGTTAACTATATCTTTAAGCGGGTTATTATTATATATTATAATCTCTCTCTTATATTAGGGTAGGATTTGCTTCTCTATATTAGAGTTATCTATTAATACTAGAGCGCTAGCAACCTAGGCCTAGGTAAGGTTAAAACTAGTTAGAGTATTAGTTAAGGTCTATAGCAAGTACTGCTAAAGTAAGTTAATAATTATCTTCTTAATAGCAGTCTTATTATTATTAGTAGGTAGGGAAAGTCCGGAATAGAGCTTAATTTCGCCGAATTCTCGCACTATAGCCTAGACGCGTTCTATTACGTTAGAGGGGATAAGTCCTGCTAAGTTATTATATATAGTCTGCTTAATAGTATTAAAAAGGACTAGAGTAGTACTATTTAGTATATTTAACGATTCTCGATTAGTAAGTAAGTATATTTACGCAGTAGTATATTAGCGCTAAAAAGGGGGTCTTAAGGGAGCACGGCCTTTTAGCGTGCTGCCTCGCCCCTAGCCGCCGCGATCCTAGGCTAGGATTACTATAGCTACTAAGTAGCGGGAGTCGCTTTAGAGTTCCTACTATATATTATATCCTCTCGATACTAGAATCGCGCTAGGGTTAAGCGCGAGTTAAGAGAACCTTTATTAATAGGATAATTAGTAATATAGACTAAAATATATCCCTTTTAATCTTTTAGCACTTAAATTATTTATTTTTATAAATAGATTACTTATAAATAATAATAATTTATCCTTATAGATTAGATATATTATTATCCTAGGCAATAAAAATAGGATAGTAAATATATAAATATAATTACGCATAATACGAATCGTCTACGCGTCTTAACGCGTGTCTGCCCCTAAAGGAAATAACTAGGGATAGGTACGCATAGACGAAGCATTTAATTATACAATAGGGCTTTATTTAGGCAGTACTCGTAGCATAATCGGATAGAACTTAGTCCGAGATTAGAAGCAGATCGCAGGGAGATTAGAAAGATAAAGCAGAAAAAGAGGATTAGGATTAGGGAAATATATATATAAACTCTGCCTTCTTCCCTTAAGGAAAAAAAAGGGAAATAGATATAAGCAAATATTAATAGATTAAGGACCTAAGCTAACTTAAGCAGAGTCCTCTCTTATATTATACTAATATATATTAATGCCCTACCTATACTAATTAGTATTACTATTAGCTATTAATACGAGTCCTACGTCTAATATAATGCAGATTAGCTAGGATATAGATACCCGAACCTAAGCTAGGAAATAACCTTTACCCTAGGAAGGAACGGACTCCTAGAGTTCGCGGTTTTAATCTCTTATAGTACTAGATAGTATAATAGCTGCTCGGAAGACTAAATCGACCTTAAATAATAATAAGATCCTTAGGAAGGAACGGACTCTTATAGCCCGCGGTTTTAATCTCTTAAGGACCCCGAATTATACCTAGAACGTTTAGAATAACTAAATCGACCTCGAATAACAATAAGATCCTTAGGAAGGAACGGACTCTTATAGCCTGCGGTTTTAATCTCTTAAGGACCTCGACTTATTCCTAGAACGTTTAGGATAATAATCGAGATACCTAGAGGGATTTATTTCTTTTTCTAGGGAAACCTTCTCGATTATTCTTTTACTTTTATTTTCTACTTTTTACGACTTTTAGAATACTTCTTTTTCGAGAGTGCGACTAGGGGAACTATAGCTTGCGCCGCAAAGCCCCTAGACTCCCTACTCTAGTACTAGTTCTACGCCTCCTATAGCTCCTAACTAAGTTAACGCTACTATTACTATTAGACTAAACTCCTACTCTCCTAGCTCGGGACCCTAGGGCGTACTTACCTCTACTACGTTAGTAGTTCCTCCTTTAATAATAAATTTAATAGCTGCCTGCCCTTTTTCTATAATAGCAAAGTCTATTACCTATTCCTATTAGCCTCTCTCCTCCCCTATAAGCCTCTTGCTTCTAACTTACTATTTAGTATTTTTGCTATAAAGTTACGCAATAATAATAACTAGCTAAGCAAGTACCTACTACTAGTTAATTTTCGCTCCTACTATACAGCCCCTAGGCGTACTTACTAGTTTAATCCTAGTAAACCTAGCCTTTCTCGATAAGCCTATTAATATATGCCCTATAGGGTACTGCCTATAGTCTATTAAGCTTAACTACTGCTAGTATTAGTCGCGTAGAGATTATAGTAAGGGGTAGGGCTACTATTTTTCGCTAAGTTACTATTATTATTATTATATTGCTATTGCTTAGTTACTTATAGGGTTACGTATTAATATACTACCCTATATAATTATATTAGTCGACTTAATAGCAGGCTAACCTCTCGAGTCGAGGGGCCCTTACTTCTCGAGATAATAAAAAAGGAAAAAGGAAGGAGAAAAAGAGAGGGAGGAAGGAGAGGTTTATATACCCCCCCTAGAGCGGATTTACTATTATTCCGATTCTGCTGCCCCTTTGCCCTTACCGCCCTCCCCTCCCCCTCCCTTACTTTCCGCGCTAAGTTATTACCCCCTTTCTTTATCTCCCCTTATCTCCTTTATTTTACCGAGACTACCCTAGCAGGCAGCCGCCCTGTACCTTACTATACTACTGCGTTCCCCGCCCCGCGACCCCTAGGGGCGCGGGGCCTTCCTTTTTGCTCTATTTGCTAGGGGGTTTTCCCCCTTAGGGGGGTTTTTCCTACCCGACTTATATAGAGGTTCTAGATGCCTTTTACGGCCCCTAGTATATAATTAATAATAATAATAATCTCTCTCGATAAGGTATCTTCGCCTAAAGGCCTATCTTCTCTACTGCCCTGCCTACCCTTATACCCCTTCCCCTTTCCCCTACTCCCGCGTTTCTTAGCTAGCTTTAGTAGTATTTCTAGAATATTTTATTAGCCTTATATAACGATTTTAGAAAATATTACTACTATTTTTATTAGAGTTTAATTATACTTATTTTTAATAGTAATAATAATACTTTGCTATATTATTAGGAGTATAGAAAGAAGAAGAAAAGAAGAAGTATAAGAGGAAAAAAGGAAATAAATTTATCTTACGAGGTAAGTTATATATACGCATATAAAAAGCGCAAAATATAGTAAGTATATACTATAACCCTACTACCTTATAAAAAACCGTTTCTTTTACCCTTTTTTTTTACTATATTCTTCTTTATATACTTATTTATTTATTTCCTATATTATTTCTTCCTTTCTATATTTCCTATATACTATTTTTTTTATTACTTTTCTTTTTCTTATTTATTCCTTTCCCCTATAATAATTCGATAATAAAAAAAGGACTACTAGTATATAAATATAACTATATATAATATAAATTATCTATACGTTTTAATACGTATCTGCCCCTAAAGGAAAAGACTAGGGATAGGTATATATAGATAAAGTATTTAATTATATAATAGGGCTATATTTAGGCAGTACTTATAATATAATTAGATTAAACTTAGTCCGAGATTAGAAGCAGATTATAGGGAGATTAGGAAAATAAAGCAGAAAAAGAGGATTAGAATTA
>LKCN02000012.1:887976-904124 GCA_001633055.2 Ophiocordyceps polyrhachis-furcata BCC 54312 | reverse complement strand
TTATTTATTTCTTTCCCTTATAATAATTCGATAACAAAAAGAAGGACTACTAGTATATAAATATAACTATATATAAACGCAAATTATCTACGCGTTTTAATATATTCCTGCCCTTAAAGAAAATAACTAGGGATAGGTATATATAAATAAAGCATTCGATTATATAATAGGGCTATATTTAAGCAGTGCTTATAGTATAATTAAATTAATTTTAATCTAAGATTATAGGTAGGGCATTAATATATATTAGTATAATATAAAAGAGGACTCTGCTTAAGTTAACTCGGGTCCTTAATCTATTAATATCTGCTTATATCTATTTCTCTTCTTCCTCTATTAGAGAGAAAGACAAAATATATATAAAGTCTTAAAGGCATCTAGGTTAAACTAGAGGTAATATATAATTATCCTAAACTCTATATAATCCGAATATATAGCCGCCCCTTTTCTCTTTTAAACTATTATTGCTATAATCTTAGTATAAACTTATTATAATATTATATGCTTATCGTGCTAAGTTTAAGGGTAATCTACTTCCTTTTCTATACTGCCCTTATTATACTCCTATTTCCTATCTAAAGGGGCATAATACTTATATAGAAAGGGGTAATATATACTATAGCAGGGATAATATTAAATATCTAGCAGAAAGGGGTTTGCATATATTATAACTATAATAATCGCCGAGTTAGTTATAAAAAGGGGCTTATACGGAAATAAGTTATTCCGTATTCCGTAGTTATATCCCTAATTCTAATAAATATATACTAGTAGTTCTTTTTTTATTAAGTTAAATTTTGTTTAGATTTAATTTAATATTATGCTAGTTTATCTCCTTCCTCGTTACGAATCCCTCTAGCAAGATAGTAGCCTTATTTATATTAATAAGACGTTCTAGCGTTTTATTTAGGGTTGCTTTTATTATAGTATTAGCAGGATTATCCTTTCCTATAATCTATTAGATCTTATTAATTTCTTACCCTTTATATAACTCTTAAATAGATATAATATCGATTATAAGTCGTTTTTCTTTTATTATTCTAAGCTTAATAAGGCACTTATAGAGCAAGAATAAATCTATATATAATATAATAAAAACTCGGGCTAATCCTAGCTTAGCTATAATATAATTTAGTATTATTACTAGGGAGATTCTAATATCGAATCCTAATAATATACTATATATTTCTAAAGCAAGGATACTTTAGGTAATCCTCTTATATTTTATAGAACTCTAATAGATAATATTTCCTTTTATTATAAACTTATTTACTATCTTATCTTTATTGCCTAGGATAATAATATATCTAATTTATAAGGATAAGTTATTATTATTTATAAGTAATCTATCTATAAAAATAAATAATTTAAGTACTAAAAGGTTAAAAGGGATATATATTAATCTGCGCTACTAATTATCCTTTTGCTATTATAGCCGCTTATTAATCCTCTAGTAGTCTTCTATAGTAGGTTAGTATTACTAAGCAGTAATAGATAGGTCGAACGCAGCCTCTAGTTAGCAAATAGACGCAATATAGCCTCCTTATATATATTATTTAAGGTAGCTTTAAGCAAAATTAGGCTAGGAATAATTAATAACTTTAATCTTAGCAGCCTAGCCTTTTTATCGAATTACTAGTAAATTTAATATAAAATATAACTATAAACTATTAAAATCCGTTATACTACCTAGGGTTAAGTTTACTTAGGGTTTTAAGCAAATTTAGGCGGAATTTAGCTTAGCCTTTTCTTGCTTATAAAAAGAATTAGTGCTAAGAATAATTATATTATTAGTTTATATCCTAATAAGACTAAAATAAAAGCGGCTAAAATGCGAAAAGAGAAGGCAGTTATTAAATATAAAGGGTTATATATAAAGCCGTTAAATATAATACTTAAAATAGGTCTAAAACTAGTAAACTCCGGACTCTATAATACTATATAACGGCTTAATAACTCTAATAATTATCTAAAAAGGGTACTTATTCTAGAGTTCTTTTAGAAGGCTTATAAGGATTTTTCGTTTAAGTATTAATTAGGATTACGAATAAGCTTAAGTAATATTGCAAAGGCATAATTTTATCCCTTAATCGATATATATTAGAGCTAGAGCTAAAAGCAATTATTAGCTAACCTTTTAGATTATAAAAGACTAGGTTAGAATCTCCTTCTTTCTATTATTATTATATCTTATAATAATTAGTTATAATTTTTTATATAAGTAATTAGTTATTTTATCCTTAATTTCTTAGAAAAGTCTAGTATAAAAAATCTAAACTCCTTTATACTAGGCAGGATTAAACTATTCGAAAGAAAAAATACCTTAGCCTATAAGGTCTATAATCTCCTTTTAGTCTAATGCTTTAAATAAGGGTCTAGGGGTTATAATCTTACTTTCTGCTCGAAAATAAAAAAAGAGCGTAAAGTTATCCTATTCTTTTTTAGATATAAATTAGGTTAATATCTTTAGTAATTATAGCAGTTATACTTCTAAACGCTATAAAAACTAGGTCTATTTTTAGGCAGGTTTTAGGTTGTTTTTATCCTATTCCTAGGCAGCCTTTAATTAGGCATTATTTAAAAAGTAAGGCTATATATATATTAACTAAAATACCTAGAGACTAGTTAAGGACTAGATTATAATATTATAGCTATCGATAGCCTTAAGGGTAAAAGGACTAATCTAGTTATCCTTTTCTCTCTAAACCTTAACCTAGCTTTATAATAGGAGTTAAAAGAGCGTTATTATATTAGGGCTATTCCTAGTAAATAGCGCTTCTTTTAGTTATTAAGATACTATAATTTCTCGAAAACTCGTTATTACTTTCTAAACGGCTTTAGCCCGTTCTCGAGTAGTCTTTAATAGGAGAAAATCCTAATTAATCCGTAAATATGCACTAAAAATAAGGAGAGTTAGAACTAATCTATCTAGGCTAGTAGTATTATTTATAGCTTTAACTACTATCTAGAGAACTAAATCTCGTCCTATTATTACTCTAATTTTAGTGCTAAGGATTTTATATACCTAGCAGAGGGGGGTATAGTATTTTTTAACCTTCCCTATAGACTAATACGCTTCTACTAGTACTTACTAGCAAGTAATTCCTATTTAGCTTAATTTAGTCTAGAATTCCTTAGATAAAAAGTTCGTGCTTATTATATAAATATAACTATATACGATACGAATTATCTACGCGTCTTAACGCGTATCTGCCCCTAAAGGAAAAGACTAGGGATAGGTACGTATAGACGAAGCATTTAATTATGCAATAGGGCTATATTTAGGCAGTACTCGTAGCATAATTAGATCGAATTTAGTCTAAGATTAGAAGCAGATTATAAGGAGATTAGGAAGATAAAATAGAAAAAAAGGATTAGGATTAGGGAACTATATATATAAACTCTGCCTTCTTCCTTTAAGGAAAAAAAGAGAGATAGATATAAGCAGATATTAATAGATTAAGGACCCGAGCTAACTTAAGCAGAGTCCTCTCTTATATTATACTAATATATATTAATACCCTACCTATACTAATTAGTATTACTATTAGCTATTAATATAAGTCCTATATTTAATAAAAATATAGATTAGCTAGGAAATAAATGCCTAGACTTAAGCTAGGAAACGACTTTTACCCTAGGAAAAAATAGACTCCTAGAGTTTGCGGTTTTAATCTCTTATAGTACTAGATAGTATAATAGCTACTCGGAAGACTAAATCGACCTCGAATAATAATAGGATCCTTAGGAAGGAACGGACTCTTATAGCCCGCGGTTTTAATCTCTTAAGGACCTCGACTTATACCTAAAACGTTTAGGAAAGACTAAATCGACCTCGAATAATAATAAGATCTTTAGAAAAGAATAGACTCCTATAGCTTGCGGTTTTAATCTCTTAAGGACCTCGACTTATACTTAGAACGTTTAGGATAATAATCGAGATACCTAGAGGGATTTATTTCTTTTTCTAGGGAAACCTTCTCGATTATTTTTTTACTTTTATTTTCTACTTTTTACGACTTTTAGAATACTTCTTTTTAATACTAACTTAAAATTAGATAGATATTGCCTCTATACTATACTTATTTTCTTTTTATTTCGAAGGGATTATATCTTTATATTTTAAATATTTTTATATAGATATATAATTAAACTATACTCGTTACGTTTAGGAAGCAAGAATCTCTTTTATTAATTTAGCCTAGGCAAACTAGTAAATAAAAATTATCTGCCTAGCCGAATCTATCTAAAATTTTTATTACGCCTAGCTTTGCTTAAAATCTTTTTGCCTAGCTTTGCTTACTTAATTTTTTTTGCCCCTAGCTAAATTTCCCTACTAATTTTGCCCCTAGGAGCCTAGCTAGCTAACTACGTTATAGGATTATTTTTTTATCCTAAACTCCTAACGGGCTTATATAGCTACCTATACTAAATTAGTATACTCCCTTTTCTAGAACTTATTAAGAGGGTAGTTTATTTAGATAAACGCCGCTAGAGCCTATATAGCGCGCCTAGCTTTAGGTGCTAGCTTTATATCCGATATTAGCTAAGAATTATCTTAATATTAGAAGGGAATACTTACTATCTTATACTTTAATCCCTGCAATAAATAGTAGAAGCAACTCTTTACTATTACTAAGTCCTATTTCTAATAGGCGTTAGTTATTAGTAGCTACTAAGCTAGATAGGAGATATACTAGTAATAAGGGACTATCCTTATTACCTCCCTATGCGGCCGACTATAACTTAGGGTCTATAGATTTTAATAAAACCCCCCTAGCGTCTTAGGCATTTTTATTATTATTATTAGCGTTTTTAGTATAGTTATAGCTAGGAATAAGCAACGACTTAGTATTATTAGCAGTAGTATATATTTTAGGGCCTAAGGTATTAATAGCAAGCTGCTTAATAAGGAGGCCAGGATACTTATATAAAATTAGTCTAATACTCTTATAAAATATCGCGAAATTGCGAGTAAATTAGCTAAAATTCTGCTTACTTTAACGCGTATAAGGAGAAGGAGCTAAAGGGATATCGCTATTATTATTATTATTACTACTAACGACTATCGTTTCTTATAATAAGGTATCTTCGCCCGAAGGCCTACCCTTTCTACTCCCCCGCCTAGCCCTATAGCCCCTCCCCTTACCCCTACCCCTACGTTTCTTAGCTAGCTTTAGTAGCATTTCTAGAATATTTTATTAGCCTTATATAACGATTTCGGAAAGTACTACTACTATTTCTATTAGAGTTTAGTTATACTTACTTTTAATAGTAATAATAATGCTTTGCTACGTTATTAGGAGTATAGAAGGAAAAAGAAAAAAAGAAGTATAAGAAAAAGAGAGGAAACAAATTTATCTTATAGGGTAAGTTATATATACGCATATAAAAAGCGCGAAAATATAGTAAGTACGCACTATAACCCTACTACCTTATAAAAGACTGTTTCCTTTACCCTCTTTCTTTTACTATATTCTTTTTTATATACTTATTTATTTATTTCCTATATTATTTCTTCCTTTCTATTTTTCCTATATACTATTTTTTTATTACCTTTTTTCTTCTTATTATTTATTTCTTTTCCCTATAACGATTTAATAATAAAAAGAGGACTGCTAGTATATAAATATAACTATATACGATACGAATTATCTACGCGTTTTAACGCGTATCTGCCCCTTAAGGAAAAAACTAGGGATAAGTACGTATAGACGAAGTATTTAATTATATAATAGGGCTATATTTAGGCAGTGCTTATAGTATAATTAGATCGAACTTAGTCTAAGATTAGAAGCGGATTATAGGGAGATTAGGAAGATAAAGCAGAAAAAGAGGATTAGGATTAGGGAACTATATATATAAACTCTGCCTTCTTCCCTTAAGGAAGAAAGGAGAGATAGATATAAGCAGATATTAATAGATTAAGGACCTAAGCTAACTTAAGCAGAGTCCTCTCTTATATTATACTAATATATATTAATGCCCTACCTATACTTATATTATATTAGAGCGAATCTAGGGGTCCTAAGTATATATTAATTTATATTATTCTTAAAGCTTCCTAGGTATTTTTAGTAGATATTAAACGCAGGAATTAGGCGGCCTAAAAAGATATTATAGCGTTAATAATATAAAGAACTAGTTTTCTACTTAAGTATATAACGTCTATAATAATCTCGAAATTAAACTCTTTATTATTATAAAGCGTAAACTTAAATTAGCTAGGTGCCTTGCTATATAACTAATAATATTAGTAAAACTTCGAAATGCTTTTAAGAGTAGTTATTAGTATTTTATATCTAGCTCTAAATAGAAGTTAGTATAATTATTATACTATAGGGTATCTAAATTAGCAGTAAATTATCCTAATTTTAGATTTAGTTAAAAATAAAATCGCAGTGTTTTCTAGTTAAAGGAAGAACTAAGGGTGCCCCTATTTGCGAATAACTAGCAGTACTTTATCCTAGCTAATAAGCTTATTTATTATATTCCGGAAGAAAATCTTTAAGTAATCTATATCTGCTAAAAAAAAAAGAAAAAGGGTAGGCAATATAAGAACGTAAAAAGTAATATTTCTAAACGGAGTTTTAATAGTTATATTACTAAGTATAAGTATACTTTATCCTTTACTAAATTTAATAGAATTAGTACTAGTAGATGCTTTATTAACTATAAGATATAGTATTATTTTTTATTAGGCTTTAACCTAATTTCGTCTAGTAGTTAAAATCTATATAGCACTAGTATTAATTATAATTCCCTAAAAAAACTATTAGGAATATCGATTTTCGAGAAAAAATTGCAAAGCTAGCATAAGTTCTATTATATCTAATTTCGGGTTATATCTAGTAAGGAGGTATATAAATACTAATATAGAAAGGAACTAAGAGGCTTCCTATTGCTTTAAAATATCTTTAGGGTTATTATTAATTATATACTATTTTTTATTATATAACTTAAGTCCTTCGAATATAGTAATATAGGCCGCGAAGTCCTAAAGGCTATTATCTAAAAATTCGCAGTATACTATATATAAGGTCTTTGCCTGCTTTTATTCTTTAAGCAGGTATTTAGTTAACTAGCAACTAACCTTGCTATATATAAAATACTTTCGAGTCTAATTTTTATTTAGTCTAAAATCGGATTAGACTTAGGTTATTCTTAAACTATCTTTAGACTAATTTTATATATTATTCTAATATCTATAGTCTAGATAATAAATTGCGCTCTATTATAATATTTATTTAGCTTTATTCTTTATAATTAATATTTCTAGTATAGATTATAAATCTGCTTATAAGTTCTTAGTATCTTTTACTAGTCGGAATAACGTAAACTTAAGTTCTAGTACTCTTTAGTATATATTAATAATTATTATACGCAAAAAGGTATCTTCTTTATACCCCTTGCTAAAAGCTTATTAATATAACTCTAGTTTATTAAATAGTTTCTACAGAACCTTATATAGGGATAGTTCCGAATTTATCCTATAAATAGATTAAAATAAGGTTAATATCTAATTAGTAAAGTAGTATACGTAATTAATATCTAACTCGAAGTATTTCTTAAGTTAGTTATATTGCATCTTAAAGGTATTATACTACTTAATATAATCTATAAAGTACTATTATACGCGACTAGTCTAAATATAAGAGAAAATTAAATAGAAGTATCTAAGGGCAATTTTTAATAAAAAACAAATATTAAAAAATAAATAGATAATATTATTAAGCAAATTATATAGTTTCCCTATAAAGTTCTTTATTTTATCCTAGACTTTAGTAAATTTAGTTATTATATAAATACAACTATATATAATATAAATCGTCTACGCGTCTTAACGCGTATTTGCCCCTAAAGGAAATAACTAGGGATAGGTATGCATAGATAAAGCAGTTAATTATATAATAGGGCTATATTTAGGCAGTACTTATAGTATAATCGGATCGAACTTAGTCTAAAATTAAAAGCAGATTATAGGGAGATTAGGAAAATAAAGCAGAAAAAGAGGATTAGGATTAGGGAACTATATATATAAACTCTGCCTTCTTCCCTTAAGGAAGAAAGAGAAGAGATAGATATAAGCAGATATTAATAAATTAAGGACCTAAGCTAACTTAAGCAGAGTCCTCTCTTATATTATACTAATATATATTAATGCCCTACCTATACTAATTAGTATTACTATTAGCTATTAATATAAGTCCTATATCTAATAAAATGCAGATTAGCTAGGAAATAGATGCCTAGACTTAAGCTAGGAAATAACCTTTACCCTAGGAAGGAATAGACTCCTAGAGTTCGCGGTTTTAATTTCTTATAGTACTAGATAGTATAATAGCTACTCGGAAGACTAAATCGACCTTAAATAATAATAAGATCCTTAGGAAGGAATAGACTCTTATAGCTTGCAGTTTTAATCTCTTAAGGACCTCGACTTATACCTAGAACGTTTAGAATAATAATTAAGATACCTAGAGGGATTTATTTCTTTTTCTAGGGAAACCTTCTCGATTATTTTTTTACTTTTATTTTTTACTTTTTACGACTTTTAGAATACTTTTTTTTTAATACTAACCCGAAATCGGATAGATATTGCCTTTATACTATACTTATTTTCTTTCTATTTCGAAGGAATTACGTCTTTATATCCTAAATATTTTTATATAGATATATAATTAATTTTAAAACAAAACTATACTTATTACGTTTAAAAAGCAAGAATCTCTTTTATTAATTTAGCCTAGGCAAACTAGCAAATAAAAATTATCTGCCTAGCTAAATCTATCTAAAATTTTTATTACGCCTAGCTATACTTAAATTTTATTTGCCTAGCTTTGCTTACTTGATTTTTTTCCCTAGCTAAATTTCCCTGCTAATTTTGCCCCTAAGGACCCTAGCTAGCAAACTACGTTATAGGATTATTTTTTTATTCTAAACTCCTAACAGGCTTATATAGCTATATAAGCTAAATTAGTATACTCCCCCTTCTAAAACTCGTCGAGAGGGTAGTTTATCTAAATAAACGCTACTAGAGCCCGTATAGCGCGTCCTGCTTCTAGTACTAGCTTTATATCTAATATTAGCTAAGAATTATCTCGATATTAGAAGGGGATACTTACTATCTTATACCTTAACCCCTATAATAAATAGCAGAAGCAACTCTTTACTATAGCCGAATCCTATTCCTAGTAAGTATTAGCTATAGGCAGCTACTAAGCTAGATAGGAGATATACTAGTAATAAGGGACTATCCTTATTACCTCCCTACGCGGCCGACTATAACTTAGGGTCTATAGGTTTTAATAAGACCTCCCTAGCGTTTTAGGCATCTTTATTATTATTATTAGCGTTTTTAGTATAGTTATAGCTAGGAAAAGGCAATAACTTAGTATTATTAGTAGCAGTATATATCTTAGGGCCCGAGGTATTAATAATAAGCTGCTTAATAAGGAGGCTAGGATACTTATATAAAATTAGTCTAATACTCTCTATAAAATATCGCAAAAATCGTTCTAGAATCGCGATTTTATTAGCTAGAATTCTGCTTACTCTAATAAGTACGCGGAGAAAGAGCCGGAGCAATATTACTATTATTATTATTATTACTACTAATAACTATCGTCTCTCTTAATAAGGTATTTTCGCCTAAAGGCCTACCTTCTCTACTGCCCCGCCTGCCCCTATGCCCCCTCCCCCTGCCCCTACCCCTGCGTTTCTTAGCTAGCTTTAATAGCATTTCTAGAATATTTTATTAGCCTTATATAATAATTTCGGGAAAGTATTACTACTATTTCTATTTAAGTTATTTATACTTACTTGCAATAGTAATAATAATACTTTACCTCTTTATTAGGAGTATAGAAGGAAAAAGAAAAAAAAAAGTATAAGAGGAAAAGAAGGAACGAATTTATTTTGCAGGGTAAGTTACGTATACGCATATAAAAAGCACGAAATATAGTAAGTACGCACTATAACCCTACTACCTTATAAAAAACCGTTTCCTTTACCCTTTTTCTTTTACTATATTCTTTTTTATATACTCGTTTATTTATTTCCTATATTATTTCTTCCTTTCTATCTTTCTTATATACTGTTTTTTTTATTACTTTTCTTCTTCTTATTTATTCTTTTCCCCTATAATAATTCGATAATAAAAAGAGGACTACTAGTATATAAATATAACTATATATAATACGAATTATCTATACGTCTTAACGCATATCTGCCCCTAAAGGAAATAACTAGAGATAAATACGCATAAATAAAGCAGTTAATTATATAATAGGGCTATATTTAGGCAGTACTTATAGTATAATCGGATCGAACTTAGTCTAAGATTAGAAGCAGATTATAGGGAGATTAGGAAAATAAAGTAGAAGAAGAGGATTAGGATTAGGGAACTATATATATAAACTCTGCCTTCTTCCCTTAAGGAAGAAGGAGGAGAGATAGATATAAGCAGATATTAATAGATTAAGGACCCAAGCTAACTTAAGCAGAGTCCTCTCTTATATTATACTAATATATATTAATGCCCTACCTATAGTTATAATATTATTATCGATAAGTAAGTTAGGAGTCGATTTTAGGGGTAACTTAATATAAAATTTAAAAAGGATTAATTTAGGCTTTTCCTAAAGTTAGATTAAACTTAAAGCGATTTCTTATAGAGTTTTTATATTATTTTAGTTATATTCTAGAAAGGCTATATCCTATATAAGTAGGTTTTATTATTATTAATTATACGCTAGGGGCCGTGAAAGGCATCTAGAACCTCTATATATATCGAGTAGGAAAAACCCCCCTAGGGGGGGAAAACCCCCTAGCAAACAGAGCAAAGGAAAGGCCTCGCGCCCCTAGGGGTCGCGAGGCGGGGAACGCGGTAGTGTGGTTATAAGTAGGTTTTAGAATTAATATAACGTTAGATATTAAGTTTATCCTTAGGGAATATCCTTATCTATTATAGGTTCTATAGATAGAGTTATTTAGTAGTTTATTTAGGGGATAGGTAAAGGTTCTCTTTAACGCAGTAGTAAAGGGTTCTAAATTAGTAGTATTCGCCCTCTAGTTAGCAATTAAAATAGATTCGAATTTAGGGAGTTTTTAGTTAGAGGTTATTATATCCCTTATAGAAAGGCATAGTAAGGCAGTTAGGTACTTTTTTTAAATTACGCCTATTAATATATTAAAAGCAGCTATTATTCGAGCTATTCCTAGTTTAGGATTTATATAAAAAGGGTCCTATTCTTATATTCCTAGGTCCTAGAAAAAATCCTCTTCCTTTAAGGAAACTTTTTAGCAATTTTATTACTCTAGGATCTGCTAATTCCTAGATATTTTTATCCTAGCCCTTAAAAGCATTTTAAAAATCCTTAAGGAGAAAAGTACTAGAGCTCCTAGATAATTTTATAAAATATAAGATCTAGAGTTTAATATTAGTTAAATCTTAGTATAAATTTAGGATAAGTTTATCCTAGTTTTCGATTTATTTAATTAAAGCGTTTTTTATTTTTCTTATAAGATCTTAAAGGTTAATCTATATAATTTTTTAAGCAAATTTAGTATTCTAGGGTTATTAGTAATTACTTTTTATAGTAATTTCTACTAGTATCCTAGTTATTATCGATAAGAATTTATATTAATTTTATAGGTATTTTTATCTAGTATTAAAATAGGTTTTTAAGGGATTAAAACTATAGGCTATAGGAGTCTATTTCTCTTTAGTCTTAATATTACTCCTTTAAATAGTTAATATAGCAGCAAGTTCCTAGATAGTTAAAACTATAAACTCTAGGAGTCTATTTATATCTAAAAAGTCTATTAGCTTTCTTAGCTTAGAAATAGGCAACCTAGTCTAGCTAATCTATATATTATTAAATATAGGACTTATATTAATAGCTAATAGTAATACTAATTAGTATAAGTAGGGTATTATTATATATTAGTATAATATAAGAGAGGACTCTGCTTAAGTTAGCTTAGGTCCTTAATCTATTAATATCTACTTATATCTATCTTTTTTTCTTCTTCTATTAGAAAGGAAGATAAAATATATATAAAGTCTTAAAAGCATCTAAGTTAAACTAGAAGTAATATATAATTATCCTAAACTCTATATAATCCGAATATATAGCTACCCTTTTTCTCCTTTAAACTATTATTACTATAATCTTAGTATAAACTTAATATAATATCGTATGCTTATTATACTAAGTTTAGGGATAATCTACTTCCCCTTCTATATTGCCCTTATTATGCTCCTATTTCCTATCTAAAAGGGCATAATACTTATATAGAAAGGGGTAATATATACTATAGCGGGGATAATATTAAATATCTAGCAGAAAAGGGTTTACGTGTATTATAACTATAATAATCGCCGAGTTAGTTATAAAAAGGGGCTTATACGGAAACAGGTTATTCCGTATTCTATAGTTGCGTCCCTAATTCTAACAAATATATAAAGATTAAAAGCGGATTATAAAGAGATTAGGAAAATAAAGCAGAAAAAGAGGATTAAGATTAGTAAACTATATATATAAACTCTAGCTTTTTCTATAAAGAAAAAGGAGAAGAGATAAATATAAGCAGATATTAATAAATTAAAGTCCTAAGCTAACTTAAGCAGAGTCCTCTCTTATATTATACTAATATATATTTATTTATTTATTATACGCTAGGGGCTGTAATAGGCATCTAGAACCTCTATATAAGTCGAGTAGGAAAAACCCCTTAAAGGGGGAAAACCCCTTAGCAAATAAAGCAAAAGAAAGGCCTTACGCCTTAAAGAGTTATAAGGCAGGGAACGCAGTAGTATAGTAAGGTATAGGGCAGCTGCCCGCTAGGGTAGTCTTAAGGAATAAAGAAGATAAAGGGAGATAAGGGAAAAGTAGGGATAACTTAGCGTGGAAAATAAGGGAGGAGGAGGGGAAGGCAGTAAGGGTAAAAAAGGTAGTAGAATTAGAATAATAGTAAATCCGCTCTAAAGAAGGTATATAAACCTTTTTATTCTTCCTCTGCTTTTCTCTTTTTTTCTTCCTTTTTTATTATTTTATAAAGTAAGGGCCCCTTAACTTAAAAGGTCGGCTTACTATTAAGTTAGCTAATATAATTATATAAGGCAGTATGCTAATATATAACCCTATAGGTATCCTAGTAATAGCGAGATAATAATAATAATAAGTAACTTAGTTAAAATAGCAGCCCTACCTTTTGCTATAATCCCTATTTAACTAATACTAGTAGTAGTAAAGCCTAATAAACTATAGACAGTGCCCTATAAGGCATATATTAATAGGCTTATTAAAAAAGGCTAGGTTTACTAGGATTAAACTAGTAAATACGCCTAGAGGTTATATAGTAGGAGCGAAAATTAACTAGTAGTAGGCACTCGCTTAGCTAGATATTATTATTACGCAACCTTGCAATAAAAATGCTAAATAGTAAGTCGAATTTAGGGAGTTTCTAGTTAGAGGTTATTATATCCCCTATAAAAGGGTATAGTAAGGCAGTTAGGTGCTTTTTTCGAATTACGCCTATTAATATATTAAAAGCGGCTATTACTCGAGTTATTCCTAGTTTAGGATCCGTATAAAAAGGGGTCCTATTCTTATATTTCTAGGTCCTAGAAAGAATCCTCTTCCTCTAAGAAAACTTTTTAGCAATTTTATTACTCTAGGATCTGCTAATTCCTAGATATTTTTATCCTAGCCTTTAAAAGTATTTTAAAAATCCTTAAGGAGAAAAGTACTAGAGCTCCTAGATAATTTTATAAAATATAAGATCTAGAGTTTAATATTAGTTAGATCTTAGTATAAATTTAGGATAAGTTTATCCTAGTTTTCGATTTATTTAATTAAGGCGTTTTTTATTTTTCTTATAAAATCCTAGAAGTTAATCTATATAATCTCTTAAGCAAACTCGGTATTCTAGGGTTATTAGTAATTACCTTTTATAGTAATTTCTGCTAATATCCTAGTTATTATCGATAAGAATTTATATTAATTTTATAAGTATTTTTATCTAGTATCGAAATAGGTTTCTAAGGGATTAAAACTGCAGGCTATAAGAGTCTATTCCTCTTTAGTCTCGATATTGCTCCTCTAAATAGTTAATATAGTAGTAAGTTCCTAGATAGTTAAAACCGCGAACTCTAGGAGTCTATTTATATCTAAGAGGTCTATTAGCTTTTTTAGCTTAGAAATAGGCAACCTAGTCTAGCTAATTTATATATTATTAGATATAGGACTTATATTAATAGCTAATAGTAATACTAATTAGTATAAATAAGGTATTAATATATATTAGTATAATATAAAAGAGGACTCTGCTTAAGTTAGCTTAGGTCCTTAATCTATTAATATCTGCTTATATCTATCTCTCTTTTTCCTCTATTAAAGAGGAAAATAAAATATATATAAATTCTTAAAGGCATTTAGGTTAAACTAGAGGTAATATATAATCCTCCTAAACTCTGTATAATCCGAATATATAGCCGCCCTCTTTCTCCTTTAAACTATTATTGCTATAATCTTAGTATAAACTTATTATAATATTATATGCTTATTATACTAAGTTTAGGGGTAATCTACTTCCCTTTTTATACTGCCCCTATTATACTCCTATCCCCTATCTAAAAGGGCATAATACTTATACGGAAAGGGGTAATATATACTATAATAGGGATAATATAGAATATCTAGCAGAAAGGGGTTTGCGTATATTATAACTATAACTATCGCTAAGTTAGTTATAAGAAAGGGGCTTATACGGAAACAGGTTATTCTGCCTTTTATAGTTGCGTCCTTAATTCTAATAAATATATAAAAGTACTTATAAAATTAATATAAATTCTTATCGATAATAACTAGGATATTAGCAGAAATTACTATAGAAAGTAATTGCTAATAACCCTAGAATACTAAGTTTGCTTAGGAGATTATATTAATTAACCTCTAGGATCTTATAAAAAAGATAAAAAATGCTTTAATTAAACGAATTAAAAACTAGGATAAACCTATCCTAAATTTATACTAAGATCTAACTAATATTAAACTCTAGATCTTATATTTTATAAAATTATTTAAGAGCTCTAGTACTTTTCTCCTTAAAGATTTTTAGGATACTTTTAAAAGCTAGGATAAAAATATCTAGGAATTAGCGGATCCTAGAGTAATAAAATTGCTAAAAAGTTTCCTTCAAAGCAGAGGATTCTTTCTAGGACCTAGAAATATAAGAATAAGACCCCTTTTTATATAGATCCTAAACTAGGAATAACTTAAGTAATAGCTGCTCTTAATATATTAATAGGCGTAATTTAAAAAAAGCACCTAACTGCTTTACTATACCCTTCTATAAGGGATATAATAACCTTTAACTAGAAACTCCTTAAATTCGAATCTATTTTAATTACTAACTAAAGGGCGAACGCTACTAATTTAGAACCCTTTACTACTATATTAAAGAGAACCTTTACTTATCCTTTAAATAAACCCCTAAATAATACTATTTATAGAACCTATAATAGATAAGGATATTCCTTAAGGACGAACTTAATATCTAATATTATATTAATTCTAAAACCTACTTATATAGGATATAACCTTTATAGAATATAACTAAAATAATATATAAACTCTATAAGAAATCGCTTTAAGTTCGATCTAAATTCGGGAAAAGCCTAAAATAATCCTATTTAAATTTTATATTAAGTTACCCCTAAAATCGACTCCTAACTTGCCTATCGATAATAATATTATAACTAAATTTACTAAAGTCTAGGATAAAATAAAGAACTTTATAGGGAAACTATATAATTTGCTTAATAATATTATCTATTTATTTTTTAATATTTATTCTTTATTAAAAATTACCCCTAGATACTTCTATTTAATTTTCCCTTATATTTAGACTAATTGCATATAATAGTACTTTATAAATTATATTAAATAGTATAATACCTTTAAAATATAATATAATTAACTTAAGAAATACTTTAAGTTAGATATTAATTACGTATATTATTTTACTAACTAGATATTAACCTTTTTCTAATCTATTTGCAGTATAAATTCGGAACTGCCTCTATATAATATTCTCTAGAAACTATTTAATAAACTAGAGTTATATTAATAAGCCCTTAG
>LKCN02000012.1:857156-887946 GCA_001633055.2 Ophiocordyceps polyrhachis-furcata BCC 54312 | reverse complement strand
GTACTTTATAAATTATATTAAATAGTATAATACCTTTAAAATATAATATAATTAACTTAAGAAATACTTTAAGTTAGATATTAATTACGTATATTATTTTACTAACTAGATATTAACCTTTTTCTAATCTATTTGCAGTATAAATTCGGAACTGCCTCTATATAATATTCTCTAGAAACTATTTAATAAACTAGAGTTATATTAATAAGCCCTTAATAAGGGGTATAAAGGAAATACCCCCTTTGCATATAATAATTATTAATATATACTAAGAAGTACTAGAACTTAAGTTTATATTATTCTAACTAGCAAAAAATACTAAGAATTTATAAGCAGATTTGCAATCTATACTAGAAATATCGATTATAAAAAATAAAGCTAAATAGATATTATAATAGAGCGCAATTTATTATCTAGACTATAAATATTAGAATAATATATAAAATCGATCTAAAAATAGTTTAAAAATAACTTAAGTCTAATCTAATTTTAGACTAAATAAGAATTAGACTCGAAAGTATTTTATATATAGCAAGGTTAGTTGCTAGTTAACTAAATACCTGCCTAAAGAATAAAAGCAGGCAAAGACTTTATATATAGTATACTGCGAATTTTTAGATAATAGCCCTTAGGACTTTATAGCCTATATTACTATATTCGAAGGACTTAAGTTATATAATAAAGAATAGTATATAATTAATAATAACCCTAAGGATATTTTAAGGCAATAGGAGGCCTTTTAGTTCCTTTCTATATTAGTATTTATATACCTTTTTACTAGATATAACCTAAAATTAGATATAATAGAACCTATACTAGCTTTGTAATTTCTTCTTAAGGATTAATATTCCTAATAGTCCTTTTAGGGAATTATAATTAATACTAGTGCTATATAGATTTCGACTACTAGATAAAATTAGGTTAAAGCCCTATAGAAAATAATACTATATTTTATAGTTAATAAAGTATCTGCTAGTACTAATTCTATTAAATTTAGCAAAGGATAAAGTATACTTATACTTAGTAATATAACTATTAAAACTCTATTTAGAAATATTACCTTTTATATTCTTATATTGCCTACCCCTTTTCTTCTTTCTTTAGCAGATATAGATTGCTTAAAAATTTTCTTCTAGAATATAATAAATAAGCTTATTAGCTAGGATAAAGTGCTGCTAGTTATTTATAAATAGGGGCACTCTTAGTTCTTCCTTTAACTAGAAAACGCTGCGATTTTATTCCTAACTAAATCTAAAATTAGGATAATCTACTACTAATTTAGATACCCTATAGTATAATAATTATACTAACTTTTATCTAGAGCTAGATATAAAATACTAATAACTACTCTTAAAAGCATTTCAAAGTTTTGCTAATATTATTAGTTATATAGCAAGGCACCTAGCTAATTTAAGTTTCCGCTTTATAATAATAAAGAGTTTAATTTCGAGATTATTATAGACGTTATATACTTAAGTAGAAAACTAGTTCTTTATATTATTAACGCTATAATATCTTTTTAGGCTGCCTAATTCCTGCGTTTAATATCTACTAAGGAGACCTAGGAAGCTTTAAGGATAATATAGATTAATATATACTTAAGACCCCTAGATTTACTCTAATATAATATAAGCATAAACTTTTTATCTAAAGAATTCTAGACTAAATCTAGCTAAATAGGAATTACCTGCTAGTAAGTACTAGTAGAAGCATATTAGTCTATAGGGAAGGTTAAAAAATACTATGCCCCTTTTTACTAGGTATATAAAATCCTTAGTACTAAAATTAGAGTAATAACAGGATAAGATTTAATTCTCTAGATAGTAGTTAAAGCTATAAATAATACTGCTAGCCTAGATAGATTAGTTTTAACTCTGCTTATTTTTAGTGCATATCTAAGGATTACTTAGGATTCTCCCCTATCGAAAACTACTCGAGAATAGGCTAAAGCTATTTAGAAAGCAATAATAACTCTTCGAGAACTTATAGTATCTTAATAACTAAAAAAAGCGCTATCTACTAGGAATAGCCCTAATATAATAACGCTCTTTTAATGCCTATTATAAAGCTAAGTTAAGGTTTAGAGAGAAAAGAATAGCTAGACTAGTCCTTTTACCCTTAAGGCTATTAACAGCTATAATATTATAATCTAGTCCTCGACTAGTCTCTAGGTATTTTAGTTAATATATATATAGCCTTATCTTTTAAATAATCCTTAATAAAAGGCTGCCTAGGAATAGGATAAAAACAAACTAAAACCTGCCTAAAAATAGACCTAGTTCTTATAGCGTTTAGAGGTTTACCTGCTATAGTTACTAAAAACCTTAACCTAATTTATATCTAAAAAAAAATAGGATAACTTCGCGCTCTTTTTTTATTTTTGCGCAGAAGGCAGGATTATAACCCCTAGACCCTTATTTAAAGTATTAGACTAAAAGGAGATTATAGACCTTATAAGCTAAGGTATTTTCTCCTTTAAATAGTTCGATCCCGCCTAGTATAAAGGAGTTCGGATTTTTCGTACTAGACTTATCTGCAAAGTTAAGAATAAAATAACTAATTACCTATATAAAAAATTACGACTAATTATTATAGGATATAATAATAATAGGAAGAAGGAGATCCTAACTTAATCCCCTATAATTCTAAAGGTTAGCTAACGATTGCTTTTAGCTCTAGCTCTAACGTATATTGCTTAGGGGATAAAGTTATACCTTTATAATATTACCTAGGCTTATTTATAATTCTAATCGATACTTAAATAAATAATACTTATAAGCCTTCTAAAAGAACTCTAGGATAAGTACCCTCTTTAGATAATTATTAGAGTTATTAAGCCGTTATATAGTATTATTAAGTCTAGCGTTTATTAGTTCTAGACTTATTTCGAGTATTATATTTAACGACTTTATATATAACCCTTTATATTTAATAACTACCTTCTCCTATTATATTCTAGCTATACTTATTTTAGTCTTATTAGGATATAAACTAATAATATAATTATTCTTAGCACTAATTCTTTCTATAAGCAAGAAAAAGCTAAGCTAAATTCCGCTTAAATTTGCTTAAAACCCTAAGTAAACTTAACCCTAGGCAGTATAATAGATTTTAATAGTTTATAGTTATATCTTATATTAAATTCGCTAGTAATTCGATAAAAAGGCTAGGCTGCTAAGATTAAGGTTATTAATTATTCCTAGCCTAATTTTGCTTAAAGCTACCTTAAATAATATATGCAAGGAGGCTATATTATATCTATTTACTAACTAAAGGCTGCGTTTAACCTATTTATTACCGCCTAGTAATACTAACCTACTATAGAAGACTGCTAAAAGATTAATAAGCAGCTATAATAGCAAAAGGATAATTAGTAGCGCGGATTAATATATATCCCCCTTAACTTTTTAGTACTTAAATTATTTATTTTTATAAATAGATTACTTGCAAATAATAATAACTTATCCTTATAGATTAGATATATTATTATTCTAGGCAATAAAAATAGGATAGTAAATAAGTTCGTTATAAAAGGAAATATTATCTATTAGAGTTCTATAAAATATAAGAGGATTACCTAGAATATCCTTGCCTTAGAAATATATAGTATATTATTAGGATTCGATATTAGAATCTCCCTAGCAATAATACTAAATTATATTATAGCTAAGCTAGGATTAGCCCGAGTTCCTATTATATTATATATAGATTTATTCTTGCTCTATAAGTGCCTTATTAAGCTTAAAATAATAAAAGAAAAATAACTTATAATTAATATTATATCTATTCGAGAGTTATATAAGGGGCGAGAAATTAATAAGATCTAATAGATTATAGAAAAGGATAATCCCGCGGATACTATAATAAAACGACTCTAAATAAGACGCTAGAACGTCTTATCGATATAAATAAGGCTACTATCTCGCTAGAAGGATTTGTAATAAGGAAGGAGATAAACTAGTATAATATTAGATTAAATTTAAATAAAACTCGATTCGATAAAGAAAGAACTGCTAGTATATATTTGTTAGAATTAGGGATATAACTACGGAATACGGAATAACCTGTTTTTCTATATAAGCCCTTTTTTATAACTAACTTAGCGATTATTATAGTTATAATACATATAAACCCCTTTCTGCTAGATATTTAATATTATCCCTATTATAGTGCATATTACCCCTTTCCGCATAAGTATTATGCCCCTTTAGATAGAAAACAGGAGTATAATAAGGGCAGTATAAAAGGGGAAATAAATTACCCCTAAACTTAGTATAATAAGCATATAATATTATAATAAGTTTATACTAAGATTATAGCAATAATAGTTTAAAAGAGAAAAGGGGCGGCTATATATTCGGATTATACAGAGTTTAGGGTAATTATATATTACCTCTAGTTTAACCTAGATACTATTAAGATTATATATATATTTTATCTTCCTCTCTAATAGAAGAAGAAGAGAGATAGATATAAGCAGATATTAATAGATTAAGGACCCGAGCTAACTTAAGCAGAGTCCTCTCTTATATTATACTAATATATATTAATGCCCTATCTATAGAAAGGGTAGTAAGTAGAAAGGGGTAATAAAGCGGAAGTTATATTAGAATAAATTAGTGCGTTTAAAATAGTAAATTAAAAGGTTATAAAGTTAGAATAGGTATTTATATATTCATAGTTAGTCCTCTGCTTTTATAGTAAAGTAGGAGGAGGTTAGTAAAGTTTATTAGCAAGGTTAAACTAGTATAATCTTCTATATTATAGCATTTATTTTATAAGGGTTACTATAGATTTATAATAATATAGTTAAGTATATAGTTCGATATTATTATAAAAGCACTATAGTAGTAAATTATAGGCAGTAGTATATAGTTAGTATTTAAAAAAGACATAGTATATAGTCTTAAGCTTATTATTATAAAGGTAAAAAGGAGTAATAATATCTAGGATATTATACTAGAAAAGGAAGGCATATAGTCTAATCTTCCTTATATATAGTTAGGCAATTATAATACTTATATATTTTAGCGTATTATAATATCTATCTAGTGCTAAAGGTTTATTAAAAGAGGATAAAGTACTAAATAAGTATATAGTCTAGTAGTATTAAAAGCAGTAAAAAGGTTTCTTCTTATCCTATTTTTGCGTTTATTTTATAATAAGCAATCTTATTATAGTCTTAGGAGTAGGGATATTATTATTATTTATTATACGCTAGGGGCTGTAATAGGCATCTAGAACCTTAAATATAAGTCGAGTAGGAAAAACCCCCCTAAAAGGGGAAAACCCCCTAGCAAATAGAGCAAAAGAAAGGCCTTACGCCCTAGAGGGTTGCGAGGCAGGGAATATAGTAGTATAGTAAGGTATAGGGCAACTACCTGCTAGGGTAGTCTCGAGGAATAAAGGAGATAAGGGGAGATAAGGGAAAGGTAGAGATAACTTAGCGTAGAAAGTAGAGAAGGGGGAGGGGAGGGCAGTAAGGGCAGAGGGGGTAGTAGAATTAGAATAATAGTAAATCTGCTCTAGGGGGGGTATATAAACCTCTCCTTCTTTTTTCTCTTTTTTTCTTTTTTTCTTTCTTTTTTATTATTTTATAAAGTAAAGGCTTCTTAACTTAAAAAGTTAGCCTGCTATTAAGTCTACTAATATAATTATATAAAGCAGTATGCTAATATATAACCTAGTAAGTAACTAAGCAATAGCAAAATAATAATAATAACGAGTAACTTAGCAAAGAAAATAATAGCAGCCCTACCCTTTGCTATAATCCCTACTCGACTAATACTAGTAGTATTTATTTATTTATTTATTCTTACTCTAGGGACCTATAGCAGGTATCTAGGAAACATGCGGGGTAAAATCAGGCTAGAAAAACCGGGCTATACCCGGGGGAAAACCAGCCTCTTTAGGGGGCAGCGAGCCTAAAAGGGCGAGGAAATAGTCGTATATCGAGGTGCTGCAAGCAGGATAAGTCCTAGTCCTATAGGCTATAGTAGAGGTAAGTAGGGGGGGTGCGTATATCTAACGTATTAGTAGGCCGCAGAGGTATAAGGATACTTCTAGCTAGAAGTATAAGGGTATATTTAGTAGTATTAGTATAGGGGTACTTTTGCATAGTAGGGCGTAGTATAGATTAGCTAGGTATATAGTTACTTAGTAGTAGGGTATAAATTTATTAATTGCGTTATACCCTGCTCTATAAACTATTACTTATTACTACGTATAGAGAAAAGGGGGGTATTAATACCCGCCTTACGTAAGCGTTAATAAGTTAAGTCGAACTATTACTATACTTAAGATAAGTTAAGACGTTAATTAGGGAAATAAGCAGGAAGTGCTATATAACGAGTATATATTGCATATATGCATAATATATAGCCGCGTATTATTTAAAGGCTATTAGGATTAGGCTTATAAGTAGTTAGAGTATTAACTAGTATTAGCTAAGCTAATATTAAGCAGTAGTAACCGCGCAAGTATATATATACTATATAAGGTATAGGTAGGGCATTAATATATATTAGTATAATATAAGAGAGGACTCTGCTTAAGTTAGCTCGGGTCCTTAATCTATTAATATCTGCTTATATCTATCTCTCTTCTTTCTTCCTTAAGGGAAGAAGGCAGAGTTTATATATATAGTTCCCTAATTCTAATCTTCTTTTTCTGCTTTATTTTCCTAATCTCCCTGCAATCTACTTTTAATCTTAGACTAAGTTCGATCTAATTATACTATAAGTATTGCCTAAATATAGCCTTATTATATAATTAAATGCTTTATTTATGCATACCTATCCCTAGTCTTTTCCTTTAGGGGCAGATACGCGTTAAGACGCGTAGATAATTTGTATTATATATAGTTGTATTTATATACTAGTAGTCCTCTTTTTATTATTAAATTATTATAGGGGAAAGGAATAAATAAGAAGAAAAGTAATAAAAAAAATAGTATATAGGAAAGATAGAAAGGAAGAAATAATATAGGAAATAAGTAAATAAGTATATAAAGAAGAATATAGTAAAAGAAAAAAGGTAAAGGAAATAGTCTTTTATAGAGTAGTAGGGTTATAGTGCGTACTTACTATATTGCGTGCTTTTTATACGCGTATATATAACTTACCCTGCGAAATAAATTTATTTTCTTTTTTCCTCTTATACTTCTTCTTTTCTTCTTCTATCTATACTCCTAATAAAGAGGTAAAGCATTACTATTACTATTATAAGTAAGTATAAATAACTTAAATAGAAATAGTAATAGTATTTTCCTAAAATTGTTATATAAGGCTAATAAAATATTCTAGAAATGCTACTAAAGCTAGCTAAGAAACGTAGGGGTAGGGGCAGGGGGAGGGGGCATAGGGGCGGGCGGGGCAGTAGAAAAAGTAGGCCTTTAGGCGAAGATACCTCGATAAGAGAGACGACGGCTATTAGTAGTAATAATAATAATAATAGCGATATTGCTCTAGTTCTCCCTCTGCGTACGCAGTAAAGTAAGCAGAATTTTAGCTAATTTACTCGCGATTTCGTAATATTTTATAAGAGTATTAGACTAATTTTATATAGGTATCCTAGCCTTATTATTAAGCAGCTTGCTATTAATACCTCGGGCTCTAAGACGCATACTATAGGTAGGGCATTAACATATATTAGTATAACACAAGAGAGGACTCTGCTTAAGTTAGCTCGGGTCCTTAATCTATTAATATCTGCTTATATCTATCTCTCTTCTTCTATTAGAGAGGAAGACGATATATATACAAATTCTCAAAGGCATCTAGGTTAAACTAGAGGTAATACACAATTATCCTAAACTCCATATAATCCAAATATATAGCCGCCCCTTTTCTCCTTTAAACTATTATCGCTACGATCTTAGCATAAACTTATTATAATCTCGTATGCTTATCGTGCTAAGTTTAGGGGTATTCTACTTTCCTTTCTATACTGCCCCTATTATGCTCCTATCTCCTATCTAAAGGGGCACAATACTTATACAGAAAGGGGTAATATATACTATAATAGGGATAATATAGGATATCTAGCAGAAAGGGGTTTGCGTATATTATAACTATAACTATTGCCGAGTTAGTTAGGAGAAAGGGGCTTATGCGGAAACAGGTTATTCTGCCTTCCGTAGTTAAGTTCCTAGTTCTAATAAACATATACTAGCAGTTCTTTCTTTATCGGATCGAATCTTATTCGGATTCGAACTAATATTATACTAGTTTACTTCCTTCCTCGTTATAAATCCCTCTAGCGAGATAGTAGCCTTATTTATATCTATAAGATATTCTAGCGTCTTATTTAGGGTCGCTTTTATTATAGTATTAGCGGGATTATCCTTTCCCGCAATCTATCGGATTTTATCGATCTCTCGCCCCTTATATAATTCTCGGATAGATATAATATCGATTATAAGTCGTTTCTCTTTTATTATTCTAAGCTTAATAAGGCACTCGTATAGCGAGAAAGAATCTATGCATAATACGATAAGAACTCGGGCCGATTCTAGCTCGGCTATAATGCGATTTAGTATTATTGCTAGGGAGATCCTAATATCGAATCCTAATAATATGCTATATATTTCCGAGGCAAGGATACTCCGGGTAATCCTCTTGCATTTTATAGAACTCTAATAGATAACGTTTCCTTTTAGTACGAATTTATTTACTATCCTATCTTTATTGCCTAGGATAATAATATATCTAATCTATAAGGATAAGTTATTATTATTTGCAAGTAATCCGTCTATAAAAATAAATAATTTAAGTGCTAAAAGGTCTAAAGGGATATATATTAACCCGCGCTACTAATTATCCTTTTGCTATTATAGCCGCTTATTAATCCTCTAGCAGTCTTCCTTAGTAGGTTAGTATTGCCGGGCGGTAATAGATAGGTCGAACGCAGCCTCTAGTTAGCAAACGGACGCAATATAGCCTCCTCGCGCACGTTATTTAAGGTAGCTTTAAGCAAAATTAGGCTAGGAATAATTAATAACTTTAATCTTAGCAGCCTAGCCTTTTTATCGAATCGCTAGCGAATTCGATATAAGATATAACTACGAACTATTAAAATCCGTTATACTACTAGGGGTTAAGTTTACCTAGGGTTTAGAGCGAATTCGGGCGGAATTTAGTTCGGCTTCTTCTCTTTTATAGAAAGAATTAGTGCTAAGAATAATTATATTATCGGTTTGTATCCTAATAAAACTAAAATAAGTGCGGCTAGAATATAAGAGGAGAAGGCAGTTATTAAACGTTAAGGGCCGTATATAAAGCCGTTAAATATAATGCTCGAAATAGGTGCGGAACTAATAAATACCGGACTCGGCAATGCTATATAACGGCTTAATAACGCGGATAATCGTCTATAGAGGGTACTTATCCTAGAGTTCTTTTAGAAGGCTTGCGAGTATTATTTATTCTAGTATCGATTAGGATTACGGGTAAGCTTAAGTAATATCGCAAAGGCATAACTTTATCCCTTAAGCAATATATATAGGGGCTAGAGCTAAAAGCAACTATTAGCTAACCCTTTAGATCGTAGGAGATTAGGTAAGGATCTCCTTCTTTCTATTATCGTTATATCCTGCAATAATTAGTCGTAATTTTTCGTACAGGTAATTAGTCGTTTTATCCTTAACTTCTCGGATAAGCCTAGCACGAAAAATCCGAACTCCTTTATGCTAGGTAGGATCGAACCGTTCGAAAGAGAAAACACCTTAGCCTATAAGGTCTATAATCTCCTTTTAGTCCGACGCTTTAAACAGGGGTCTAGGGGTTATAATCCTGCTATTAGCACGAAAATAAAGAAAGAGCGCAAAGTCGTCCTATTCTTTCTTAGATATAAATTAGGTCGAAGTCTTTAGTAACTATAGTAGGTGAACTTCTAAACGCTATAAGGGCCGGGTCTGTATTTAGGCAGGTTGCAGGTTGTTTTTATCCTATTCCCGGGCAGCCTTTAGTTAGGGATTATCTAAAAAATAAGGCTATATATATATTAACTAAAATACCTTAAGACTAGTCGGGGACTAGATCGTAACGTTATAGCTATCGATAGCCTTAAGGGTAAAAGGACTAGTCTATCCGTTCTTTTCTCTCTAGACTTTAACCTAGCTTTGCAATAGTAGTTAAAAGAGCGTTATTATATCGGGGCTATTCCTAGTAGATAGCGCTTCTTTTAGTTATCGAGATGCTATAAGTTCGCGAAGAGTCGTTATAGCTTTCTAAATAGCTTTAGCTCGTTCGCGCGTAGTTTTTAATAGTAGTAAATCCTAAGTAATCCTTAGATATGCACTAAAAACAAGCAGTATTAGAACTAATCTATCCGGGCTAGCAGTATTATTTATAGCTTTAACCGCTATTTAGAGAATAGAATCTCTTCCCGTTATTGCTCCGATTTTAGTGCTAAGGATCTTATATACCTAGCGGAGGGGAGCATAGTATCTTTTAACCTTCCCTATAGACTAATGCGCTTCTACTAGTACTTGCTAGCAGGTAATTCCTATTTATCTTAATTCGTTCTAGAATTCCTTAGATAAAAAGTTCGTGCCTATATTATATTAGAGCGAATCCAGGGGTCCTAAGTACGTATCGATCTATATCGTCCTTAACGCTTCCTAGGTATCCTTTATCGATATCGAACGCAGGAATTAGGCAGCTTGAAAAGATATTATAGCGTCGATAATATAAAGAACTAGTTTCCTACTTAGGTATATAACGTCTATAATAATCTCGAAATTAAACTCTTTATTATTATAAAGCGTGAACTTAAATTAGCTAAGTGCCTTGCTATATAACTAATAATATCGGCAGAACTTTAAGAGGCTTTCGAGAGTAGTTATTAGTATTTTATATCTAGCTCTAGATAGAAGTTAGTATAACTATTGTGCTATAGGGTATCTAAATTAGCAGTAGATTATCCTAATTTTGGATTTAGTTAGGAACAAAATCGCAGCGTCTTCGGGTTAAAAGAAGAACTAAGGGTATCCCTATTTATAAACGACTAGTAGCGTTTTATCCTAGCTAATAAGCTTGTTTATTATATTCCGGAAAAAAATCTTTAAGCAATCTATATCTGCTAAAGAAAGAAGAAAAGGGGTAGGCGAAGTAAGAACGTAAAAAATAATATTACTAAACGGAGTTTTAATAGTTATATTGCTAAGTATAAGTACGCTTTATCCTTCGCTAAATTTAATAGAATTAGTGCTAGCAGATGCTTTGTTAACTATAAGATACGGTATTATTTTCTATAGGGCTTTAACCTAATTTCGTCTAGCAGTCGAAATCTATATAGTACTAGTATTAATTATAATTCCCTAAAAAGACTATTAGGAATATCGATCCTCGAGAAGAAATTGCGAAGCTAGCACGGGTTCCGTTACGTCTGACTTCGGGTCGTATCTAGTAAGAAGGTGCATAAATACTAACGTAGAAAAAAACTAAGAGGCTTCCTATTGCCTTAAGATATCCTTAGGGTTATTATTAATCGCATGCTATTCTTTATTATATATCTTAAGTCCTTTAAATACTATAATATAGGCCGCGAAATCCTAAGGGCCGTTATCTAAAAATTCGCAGTATACTATATATAAGGTCTTCGCCCGCTTTTATTCTTTAGGCAGGTGTTTAGTTAACTAGCAACTAACCTTGCTATATATAAAATACTTCTAAGTCTAGTTCTTATTTAGTCTAAAATCGGATCGGACTTAGGTTATTCTCGAACTATCTTCTAACCGATTTTATATATTATTCTAATATCTATAGTCTAGATAATAAATTGCGCTCTATTATAATATCTATTCGGCTTTATTCTTTATAATCGATATTTCTAGTGCGGATTGCAAATCTGCTTGCAAGTTCTCGATATCTTTAGCTAGTTAGAATAGCGCAAATTTAAGTTCTAGTACTCCTTAGCATGCATTAATAAGTATTATACGCAAGGGAGTATCTCCTTTATATCCTTTTCTAAGGGCTTATTAATATAACTCTAGTTTATCGAATAATTTCTAGAGAACTTTATGCAGGGATAGTTCCGAATTCGTCCTGCGAATAGATTAAAATATAGTCGATATCTAGTCGGTAAAATAGTATGCGTAATTAATATCCGACTCGAAGTGCTTCTTAAGTTAGTTATATTGCGTCTCGAAGGTATTATGCTATTTAATATAATCTATAAAGTACCGCTATGCGTAACTAGTCTAAATATAAGGGAAAATTAAATAAAAGTATCTAGGGGCAATCTTTAAGGAAAAACAAATATTGAAAAATAAACGGATAATATTATTAAGCAAATTATATAGTTTCCCTATAAAGTTCTTTATCTTATCCTAGACTTTAGTAAATTTAGTCGTAATATTGTTATCGATAGGCAAGTTAGGAGTCGATTTTAGGGGTAACTTAATATAAAATTTAAATAGGATCGATTTAGACTTTTCCTAAAGTTAGATCGAACTCGAAGCGATTTCTTATAGAGTTCTTATATTATTCTAGTTAGGTTCTAGAAAAGCAGTATCTTATATAAGTAGGTTTTAGAATCGATATAACGTTAGGTATTAAGTTCGTCCTTAGGGAATATCTTTATCTATTATAAGTTCTATAGATTAAGTTATTTAGGGGTTCGTTTAGGGAATAGGTAAAGGTTCTCTTAGACGTAGTAGTAAAGGGTTCTAAATTAGTAGCGTTCGCCCTCTAGTTAGCGATTAGGATAGGTTCGAATTCGGAGAGTTTTTAGTTAGGGGTTATTATATCCCCTATAGAAGGGCATAGTAAGGCAGTCGGGTGCCTTCTTCGAATTACGCCTATTAATATATTAAAAGCAGCTATTGCTTAAGCTATTCCTAGTTTAGGATCCGTATAAAAAGGGGTCCTATTTATATATTTCTAGGTCCTAGAAAGAATCCTCTGCCTCTAAGGAAACTTTTTAGCAGTTTCGTTACTCTAGGATCTGCTAATTCCTAGATATTTTCGTCCTAGCCTTCGAAGGCATCCTAAAAATCCTTAAGGAGAAAAGTGCTAGAGCTCTTAGATAATTTTATAAAATATAAGATCTAGAGTTTAATATTAGTCGGATCTTAGCATAAATTTAGAACGGGTTTATCCTAGTTTTCGATTCGTTTAATTAAGGCGTTTTTAGTCTTTCTTGCAAGATCCTAGAGGTTAATCTATATAATCTCCTAAGCAAACTCGATATTCTAGGGTTATTATTAATCACTTTTTATAGTAATTTCTGCTAATATCCTAGTTATTATCGACGAGAATTCGTATCGATTTTACGGGTATTATTATTTAGTATTAAGATAGGTTTCTAAGGGATTAAAACCGCGGGCTATAAGAGTCCGTTCCTCCTTAGTCTCGATATTGCTCCTCCGAATAGTCGATATAGCCGCAAGTTCCTAGATAGTTAAAACTGCGTACTCTAGGAGTCTATTTATATCTAAGAGGTCTATTAGCTTTCTTAGCTTAGAAATAGGCAACCTAGTCTAGCTAATCTATATATTATCGGATATAGGACTTATATTAATAGCTAATAGTAATACTAATTAGTATAGGTAGGGTATTAATATATATTAGTATAATATAAGAGAGGACTCTGCTTAAGTTAGCTCGGGTCTTTAATCTATTAATATCTGCTTATATCTATCTCTCTTCTTCTATTAGAGAAGAAGATAATATATATATAAATTTTTAAAGGCATTTAGGTTAAACTAGAGGTAATATATAATTATCCTAAACTCTATATAATCTAAATATATAGCCGCCCCCTTTCTCCTTTAAACCGTTATCGCTACGATCTTAGCATAAACTTATTATAATCTCGTATGCTTATTGTACTAAGTTTAGGGGTATTCTACTTTCCTTTCTATACTGCCCCTATTATACTCCTGTCTCCTGTCTAAAGGGGCACGATACTTATACGGAAAGGGGTAATATGCACTATAATAGGGATAATATAGGATATCTAGCAGAAAGGGGTTTGCGTGCATCGTGACTATAACTATTGCCGAGTTAGTTAGGAGAAAGGGGCTTATGCGGAAACAGGTTATTCCGCCTTCCGTAGTTAAGTTCCTGGTTCTGACGAACACATACATACTGCTGCTAATAATACTAAGTTATTGCCTTTTCCTAGCTATAACTATACTAAAGACGCTAATAATAATAATAAAAATGCCTAAAACGCTAGGAGGGTTTTATTAAAACCTATAAACCCTAAGTTATAGTTATCCGTGTAGAGAGGTAATAAGGATAGTCCCTTATTACTAGTGTATCTCCTATCTAGCTTAGTAGCTGCCTATAGCTAATACCTGCTAGGAATAGGACTTAGTTATAGTAAAGAGTTGCTTCTGCTATTTATTATAGGGGTTAAGGTGTAAGATAGTAAGTATCCCCTTCTAATATTAAGATAATTCTTAGCTAATATTAGATATAAAGCTAGTACTAGAAGCAGGACGCGCTATATAGGCTCTAGCAGTATTTATCTAGATAAACTACCCTCTTAACGAGTTTTAAAAGGGGGAGTATACTAATTTAGCTCGTATAGCTATATAAGCCTATTAGGAGTTTAGAACGAAAAAATAATCCTATAACGTAAACTTATCTAAGAAGTTTATAAAACTCGACTTGCGCTTAACCCTAGCGCGACTCTAGTATCGAGAGGATATAATATATAGTAGGAACTCTAAGGCGACTCCCGCTGCTTAGTAGCTATAGTAATCCTAGCCTAGGATTGCAGTAGCCAGGGGCGAGGCAGCACGTCGAGAGGCCGTACTCCCTTATAACCCCCCCCTTAGCGCTAGTATACTATAGCGCAAATATACTTACTTACTAATTAAGAATCGTTAAATATACTAAATAGTATTACTCTAGTCCCTCTTAATACTATTAAGTAGACTATATATAATAACTTAGCAGGACTTATCCCCCCTAACGCAATAAAACGCGTCTAGGCTATAGTGCGAGAATTTAGCAAAATAAAGCTTTATTCCGGACTCTCCCTACCTACTAATAATATTAAGGCCGCTATTAGGAAGATAATTATCGACTTACTCTAGTAGTACTTGCTACGGACTATAACTAACGCTCTAACTAGGTCTAACCTTACCTAGGCTTAGGTTGCTAGCGCTCTAGCGTTAATAGTTAACTCTAACGCAGAGAAGCGAATCCTACCCTAATATAAGAGAGAGATTATAATATATAATAATAACCCGCCTAAAAATATAGTTAACTAAACCCTAAAAAATACTATCTAGGCTATAAATAATATTCTCTATACCTCTTTATATATTACTATAAGACGCCTCCCTAGCGGAGATATAGTAGTTACTTTTAATAGACTTATAGCTAACTTTATTATAGATATTAGTTAAATCTATTACGTTTTTAGTTATAAAGCGATAATAGCTATACGATTATATATAGTTATTGCTAAGGGTATCCTAGTTGCAGCTACTATAGCAGACTAGGCGGACTTTATATAAGAAATTAAATACGTTAATAAAGTTTCTATCTTAAAGATTAAGGCTCTCCGCGCCTATCCTAATACTACTAAGATAGCAGTCCTTATAGGTTTAGCATCTACCTGAGATATAAACCGCCTTTATAATATAGGCCTTGCCTTTAATATATAAGTTTTTACCTATAAACTATATAAAGATTTAGTATAACTTTAATAATATTATAACTGCTATAAGTATAGCTATATAGCTAAAGTCTATACTTTAGCTAAGCTTTATAGCCTTTATAAAGCAATAGTATATAAGAATAAGACTAACTATAGAGCGGGCAAGAACAGGATTCTATATAACTATATCTTATACTATAGAGACTACCTATCTTAGTTAAGAATATACCTAATAGCAATATAGAGGTAGGATAGGGCAAAAGCTAACTATAAATAATAACTAGTAAGGTTCGCTAAGCCCCGAGCTAATACGACTTCCCCTTGCCTAATATCCTAAGAGACCTGCCTATAGCAACCGCTTCCTACTAACTCCTAGGCCGCACCTATAAGAGGACTCGACTAAACTCGAGGTATAAATACCGCTAGGCTGCCTGCTAAGGCTGCTATTATTAGTAATACCCCTAAGGCTATAAGACGTTTCCTTAAACAAGCCTAGAGCGCCTTGCTCCCTGCTAGTCTATTTCTAGCTACTTAATAAGCCGCTCTAATAATACCCTATCCTCCTATTATAATATAACTAGATTAGCCTTCTTAGGCTCGTCTTGCTATAGCTATACTTTATACCCTATCTCTAGACCGATTTTAGCTTATTTATATACTACTTTTACTAATACCCTAATATATTACTAACTCGCCCCTCCCTAGCTAATATAATTAATATATATAAAGGCCCTCTATTAGAATATTAATAAGTATTATAATCTTGCCCGCCTAGTACTTTATAATAAGCACGACTATAATATTATTGCACTATAAGAAGTTATTACTAAGCCTAGACTACTTCCTCTGCTTCTAGGAGCCTCCCTATACCGACTTATCTATATATCTAGATAGAACGCGCTCTATATTTATAAAGTTTATAGTCCTAATATATAGAGCTCTAAGGCAAGGGACGACTAGGCTAGTATTACTTTTACTAATAGCTTCTAGATTTTCTCTATATATACCCTACTAAACGTATTCCAACCCTATATAAATAATATACTATCTACCCTTATATTTTCGCTATATCGAGTCCTTATTAGCGACTTTAATATATACTACCCCCTATAGGATAAATATAAACGCTATAGCTTATATATAGCCAACCTCCTAGCTTATATATAATAACTCTAGCTTTATCTCCTTACCCTAAAAAAGGAGTATACGAGGATTTTCTAAAGCTACTAAGATAGCACCTTAGACTTTATATAAGCGACTACTAATACTTACGCTACTTTCCTCGGCCTGGACCCTAACCTCGCAGGTTCTAACTATATCCCCTAGATTATTAGTATTAGTACTCGAACCGACTTTATATAGCTAGAACCTAGACCTTAATAATAACGGACTAACCTAAAGGCAGTTTTCTAGGAGGCTAAAGCTTATATTAGCTCTATACTACTATAGCTTACCTTGCTAGACTAGATTAATACCGCCCTAGATACCCTTTACTCTAAACTTAATAATATTATCTAGCAGATAGTCCTATTTATCGCGCTAAAGCTTAGCAGGGGCAATTAATAGTTTACGCTAAGGGTTGCCTCTGCTACTAAGATAGCTAAGAAAGCATAATATAGATTTCGACTTATATATACGGATTAGGACTAGGGCGAGTTATAGGACGTAACGAAAGCCTAGAAAAAGGCCGTATTCGAGGCGAGAAAAGCCTACTAGCATTCCTTTCTTACTTTAACTACTTCCTCCTTTTCGAAACTATAGTCTGCTAAAAAGTAGGCTAGATATTATAGTAGACTTACTCCTAATCCTATCTATATTCCCCTTTTTACTAATATAGTAGGAAGTCGAACTATTTCCTTCGAAGATAAGGCTATAGTCCTTAGCCTTAAATTCTTCCCTCCTATTTATTCCCTCTCTTAATAGGAAAATAGGCGGCTAAAACCTAGGTTTTATATACTATAAAGCATCTCCCTATTAGATATTTATACTGCGTTATCCTATATACTATCCTAGAAAGCAATAGGGGATAATAGTATCCTAGCAGGGTTTTTTAAAATATACTCCTATCTATTAACGAACTAGCTAGCTACCCTCTTCTAGGCATATATTATAATCGGATACTTTCCTTACTAACTTTAGCACGCTATTATTATTATACTTTATAAGCAAGGCAAGCAACTAGAAGTATATAAGCAAGTAGTAGGATATTGCCCTATTTTACTTTTATACTACCTTAGTAAGATCCTAGAGGCTATTATTAGCCGACTTATTACTACTATAGTAGAGGATAATAACCTGCTCCTAGAGGGGCAAATAGGCAATAGATATAACTACTCTACTAAAGTCGCTATTATAATAGTTATAGAACTCGTTTAGGCTATATAAGCATATAAGGGAGTAGCTTCCTTCCTTTAGCTCGATATTAAAAAGGCGTTTAACGTAGTTTAGTACGCTAAATTAATAGTAGAGATTAAATACCTAGGCTTCCTAGTATAGATCTAGTCCTTCCTCCTTAGCTACTTTACTAACTACTCCTCCTCCCTTTGCTTCGATAGTTGTACTTCCTGCCCTATTCCTATCTATACTAGAGTTCCTTAAAGATTACCTTTATTTGCGATTCTCTTTATCCTCTATATAATGCCTCTCTATTACTGCCTAGAAGTCGTTAAAAGTATTACTATTATTAGGTTCGCTAATAATACTAACCTCCTTGCTATTAGTCTAGATACTAACTCTATAACCCGCTGCCTATAGTTAGTATAGCAGGTCTATAAGGAATAGGCAATAGATTATAGTATAGAATTTAGACTAGATAAGAGTAAACTTATATATTTCTCTTAATGCAAATAAGATAGAGATATTCCTATCTACTTAGGATAATACGTTATATACCCTATTTTAGAGGCCTAGCTCCTTAGCGTCTAGGTATACTACTAACTCTAGTAGAAAGCTTACCTAAAAGCTATCTATAATAAGCTTAAAAGATAAAACCTCGCCCTTACTTCCCTTACTACTTCTACCTAGGGATATTCCTTTAATCGTATATAAGAAGTTTATACTAAGGTTATCCGCTCTCTTATTAGTTATACTATAGTAGCGTTTTACTAACCTGCTAGATAAGATTAGAACCCTACTAGTATAGCTAAGTTACTCGCTATAGAATAATCTGCCTGCCTTTATACTATCTCTAGCGTATATAGAGCTATACCTATCTACTATCTCGAGACTAAGACCTAGACCCTGCCTATCGACTTATACCTTATTTAAAGGAAACTTAATACTCTTGCTCGACTCGATTGCTAAGGGATACTTAATAAGATCCGGACCGCGTCTAGAGTAGTTTTACGCTATTTTCTCCGCTTCCCCTAGTATAAACCTAGGCGCTATAAACGCAGTAGACCCCCTTTCTAAGAATGCCTTATATAGGTCTAGGCGTAGTTAGGCTAGGCTAATATTCCCCCTCCTAAGACTATAGCTAGATTACTTACTAATAAATAGTCGTAATAGTAGGATAGGAAGGAAACCTGTAAGTAGGGCATTAATATATATTAGTATAATATAAGAGAGGACTCTGCTTAAGTTAGCTCGGGTCCTTAATCTATTAATATCTGCTTATATTTATCTCTTTTCCTTTTTCCTTAAGGGAAGAAGGCAGAGTTTATATATATAGTTCCCTAATCCTAATCCTCTTCTTTTGCTTTATTTTCCTAATCTCCCTATAATCTGCTTCTTATCTTAGACTAAGTTCGATCCGATTATACTATAAGTACTGCCTAAATACAGCCTTATAGCATAATTAAATGCTTTATCTATGCGTACCTATCCCTAGTTATTTCCTTTAGGGGCAGATACGCGTTAAAACGCGTAGACGATTCGTATTATACGTAGTTATATTTATATACTAGTAGTCCTCTTTTTATTATCGAATCGTCGTAAGGAAAAGAAATAAATAATAATAAGAAGAAAGGTAATAAAGAAAACAGTATATAAGAAAGATAGAAAGGAAGAAATAATATAGGAAAATAAATAAATAAGTATATAAAGAGGAAAATAGTAAAAGAAAGAGGGAAATAGTAAAGGAATCGGTCTTTTATAGGGTAGTAGGGTTATAGTGCGTACTTACTGTGTTTCGCGCTTTTTATACGCGTATATATAACTTACCCCGTGAAATAAATTCGTTCCCTCTCTTCCTCTTATACTTCTTCCTTTCTTCTTCCTTCTATACTCCTAACGAAAAAGCATAGCATTATTATTATTATTATAAGTAAGTATAAATAACTTAAATAGAAATAGCAGTAGTACTTTCCCGAAATTGTTATATAAGGCTAACGAAATATTCTAGAAATGCTACTAAAGCTAGCTAAGAAGCATAGGGGTAGGGGTAGGGGGAGGGGCTATAGGGCCAGGCAGGGGAGTAGGGAAAGTAGGCCTTCGGGTAATAATACCTTAATAAGAGAGATAATAGCTATTAGTAGTAACGATAATAATAATAGCAATATCGCTCTAGCTCCTCCTCCTTATATGTATTAAAGTAAGCAGAATTTTAGCCGATTTAATCGCGATTTTATAATATTTTATAAGAGTATTAGACTAATTTTATATAGGTATCCTGGCTTTATCCTCGAGCAGCTTACTATTAATACCTCGGGCTCTAAGACGCACGCTACTACTAATAATACTAAGTCGTCGCTTATTCCTAGCCGCAACTACGCTAAAAACGCTAATAATAATAATAAAGACTCCTAAAACGCTAGGCGGGTCTCGTTAAAATCTATAAACCCTAAGCCGTAGTCGGCCGCATAGGGAGATAACGAGGATAGTCCCTTATTACTAGTATATCTCCTATCTAGCTTAGTAGCTACTAATAACTAACGCCTATTAGGAATAGGACTTAGCGATAATAAAGAGTTGCTTTTGCTGCTTTTTATAGGGGTTAAAGTGCAAAATAGTAAGTATTTCTATCTAATATCGAGATAATTCTTAGCTAATATTAGATATAAAGCTAGCACCTAAAGCTAGGCGCGCCGTATAGGCTCTAGCGGCGTTTATCTAGATAAACTACCCTTTTAACGAGTTTTAAAAGGGGGAGTATACTAATTTAGCTCGCGCAGCTATATAAGCCTAGCAGGAGTTTAGGATAAAAAAATAATCCTATAACGTAGTTTGCTAGCTAGGCTCCTAGGGGCAAAATTAGCAGGGAAATTTAGCTAGGGGCAAAAAAAATCAAGCAAGCAAAGCTAGGCAAAAATATTTTTAAGTATAGCTAGGCGCAATAAAAATTTTAGATAGATTTAGCTAGGTAGATAATTTTTATTTACTAGTTTACCTAGGCTAAATTAATAAAAGAGATTCTTGCTTTCTAAATGTAATAAATATAGTTTAATTATATATCTATATAAAAATATTTAGGATATAAAGATATAATCCCTTCGAAATAAAAAGAAAATAAGTATAGTATAGAGGCAATATCTATCCGATTTTAGGTTAGTATTAAAAGAAGTATTCTAAAAGTCGTAAAGAGTAAAAATAAAAGTAAAAGAATAATCGAGAAGGTTTCCCTAGAAAAAGAAATAAATCCCTCTAGGTATCTCGATTATTATCCTAAACGTTCTAGGTATAAGTCGAGGTCCTTAAGAGATTAAAACTATAGGCTATAAGAGTCTATTCCTTCCTAAGGATCTTATTATTATTCGAGGTCGATTTAGTCGTTCCTAAACGTTCTAGGTATAAGTCGGGGTCCTTAAGAGATTAAAACCGCAGGCTATAAGAGTCTATTTCTTCCTAAGGATCCTATTATTATTCGAGGTCGATTTAGTCTTCTAAGCAGCTATTATACCGTCTAGTACTATAAGAGATTAAAACCGCGAACTCTAGGAGTCCGTTCCTTCCTAGGGTAAAGGTTATTTCCTAGCTTAGGTCTAGGTATCTATTTCCTAGCTAATCTGCATTTTATTAGACGTAGGACTCGTATTAATAGCTAATAGTAATACTAATTAGTATAGGTAGGGCATTAATATATATTAGTATAATATAAGAGAGGACTCTGCTTAAGTTAGCTTAGGTCCTTAATCTATTAATATCTGCTTATATCTATCTCTCTTCCTTCTTCCTTAAGGGAAGAAGGCAGAGTTTATATATATAGTTCCCTAATCCTAATCCTCTTTTTCTGCTTTATTTTCCTAATCTCCCTACAATCCGCTTCTAATCTTAGACTAAGTTCGATCCGATTATACTACGAGTACTGCTTAAATATAGCCCTATAGCATAATTAAATGCTTCGTCTATGCATACCTATCCCTAGTTATTTCCTTTAGGGGCAGATACGCGTTAAGACGCGTAGACGATTCGTATCGTGCATAGTTGTATTTATATAAAACCCCTTACCAACTCTAATACTGCTAGACTATATACCCCTCTAGCACCCTATCCTGCTTCGACTAACTTATAGCACTAGATAGATATCGTAACGCGCCTAAATATATAAGCACTATAATTACCTAACTATATATAGGGAAGATTAGACTACGCGCTTTCCTTTTCTAGCGCAACGTCCTAGATATTATTACTCCTTTTTACCCCTATAGCAATAAGCCTAAAACTATATACTATATTCTTCTTAGATACTAACTATATACTACTACCTATAACTTATTGCTATAGTATCTTCGTAACGATATCGACTTATATACTAAGCTATAATATTATAGATTTATAGTAACCCTAGCTAAATAAATACTATAATATAAAAGACTATACTAGTTCGACCTTGCTAATAAACTCTACTAACCTCCTCCTACTCTGCTATAAAAGCAAGGGTCTAACTATTAATATATAGGCACCTATCTAACTTTATAACCTCTTAATTTACTATCCTAGACGTACTAATCTATTCTAATATAACCCCTACCTTTACCCCTTTCTACTTACTACCCTTCCCCTACTTAAGTCTTACTAAGCTTATTATCCGATTTAACTTAAGGCACTATATAATAAGACTATTTGCGCAACCCTATTTATACTCTAGAAGGAGTTAATACCTAGCCTATTAGTATTACTAGTAATATAGCAGGAATAAATATAGTTACGCAATTAGTTATAGGCGTTTATAGTACGGCTTATCTTGCTATAGCCTACTAAATAGCCTACTATACCTCGAAGGGTAGCTCTTTGCCTAGACTATAACCCCTAGCCGCCTAACGACTAGCTAAGTATCCGCCTGCCTCCTTGCCCTTTAAACCGCGTATAACCGAGTTAGGGAGAGCTATCGACTTACTAACGTTATACTATTTTTTAAATATCGACTTTACTTTAAGCGTAGTTAGGGCAGGGGGAGTAATTAGTATAATAAAAGTAGTTATAGCAGGATAAATAATAGGAGCTATAAGAGCTATAGGCGCTATAGGAGTATTATAGCTATAAGATAACTTAGCTAGTATTTTGCTAAGGTAAGTTAGTACTTTGCTTAATACTATGCTATTAACTAGCTTAACTTTATTTTTATTATTATTACTTTTAGTACTATTATTAATATCTATTAGCTCTACCTTAGTACTTAGCTAGAAAGATACCTTAGGCTGCTTCGAAAAGGTATTTATTGCTAGCGCTATTAGAGGAATACTCTTTATTATTGCTTATACCTCTGCCCTACTCTTGCCTCTCTTAATAAAAAAGGGTAATAGCTCTATAGCGACCTGCTTAGCAGTACCCGCTTTAATAATATCCTTAAATAACCTTTTTTTTATAGTAGAGAAAGGACTTATAATTCTAACTAGCTAACTAGCGACTAGCTAAGGCTAAGCTATAGGCCTCTCTTTAAGGATAATAATAATCTTATCTAGCTGCTTTATTACTTTGCCTAGGAGATTATTACTTTTTGCAATAGCTGCTAGAGTAGCATTATTAGCAACCTAGTTTAAGCGTAAGTTAAATAGGCCTCCGAGGGAGAGATAATATTCGTTTACTACCTAGTACGCCTTTAGCTATAATGCATCCTAAATCTCGTCTAACTTAGCAGTAGTTAGCTTCCTGCCTAATAACTCCTCCTGCTCCTTGCGTATCTGCTAGTAGTTATAGAGCTTCTTAGCATTATAAGTAAGCTCCGAGTATACCTACCTAACTATTAATAAATACTTCCTACTTCGACCCCTATACTATACTAACCTAATAATACTAAATATTAGTCCTTATATAGTATATATATACCTGCGCAGTTACTACTACTTAATATTAGCTTAGCTAATACTAGTTAATACTCTAACTACTTATAAGCCTAATCCTAATAGCCTTTAAATAATACGCGGCTATGTATTATATATATATATAATATATACTTATTATATAGTACCTCCTGCTTATCTCCCTAATTAACGTCTTAACCTATCTTAAGTATAGTAATAGTTCGACTTAACTTATTAACGCTTATATAAGGCAGGTATTAATACCCCCCCTTTCTCTATATATAGTAATAAGTAATAGTTTATAGAGCAGGGTATAATATAATCGATAAATTTATACCCTACTACTAAGTAACTATATACCTAGCTAATCTATACTACGCCTTACTATATAGAAGTACCCCTATACTAACGCGACTAAATATACTCTTATACCTCTAGCTAGAAGTACCCTTATACCTCTGCGGCCTGCTAATATATTAGATATACGCACCCCTCCTACCTACTTCTACTATGGCTTATAGGACTAGGACTCGTCCTGCTTGCGGCACCTTAATATACGACTATATCCTCGCCCTTTTAAGCACGCTGCCCCCTAAAGAGACTAGTTTTCCCCCAGGTATAGCCTGGTTTTTCTAGCCTAATTTTACCCTATATATTTCCTAGATACCTGCTATAAGTCCCTAGAGTAAGAATAAATAAATAATCCTATAACGTAGTTTGCTAGCTAGGGTCCTAGGGGGCAAAATTAGCAGGGAAATTTAGCTAAGGGGAAAAAAAATTAAGTAAGCAAAGCTAGGCAAAAAAATTTTAAGTATAGCTAGTTGCAATAAAATTTTAGATAAATTTAGCTAGGCAGATAATTTTTATTTGCTAGTTTGCCTAGGCTAAATTAATAAAAGAGATTCTTGCTTCCTAAACGTAATAAGTATAGTTTAATTATATATCTATATAAAAATATTTTAGGATATAAAGGCGTAATCCCTTTAAAATAAAAAGAAAATAAGTATAGTATAAAGGCAATATCTATCTAATTTTAGGTCGGTATTAAAATAAAGTATTCTAAAAGTCGTAAAAAGTAAAAAATAAAAGTAAAAAAATAATCGAGAAGGTTTCCCTAGAAAAAGAAATAAATCCCTCTAGGTATTTTAATTATTATCCTAAATATCCTAGGTATAAGTCGAGGTCCTTAAGAGATTAAAACTATAGGCTATAAGAGTCTATTCCTTCCTAAGGATCTTATTATTATTCGAGGTTAATTTAGTCTTTCCTAAACGTTCTAGGTATAAGTCGAGGTCCTTAAGAGATTAAAACCGCAGGCTATAAGAGTTCGTTCCTTCCTAAGGATCTTATTATTATTTAAGGTTAATTTAGTCTTCTAAGTAGCTATTATACTATCTAGTACTATAAGAGATTAAAACCGCGAACTCTAGGAGTCTATTCCTTTCTAGGGTAAAGGTTATTTCCTAGCTTAGGTCTAGGTATTTATTTCCTAGCTAATCTATATTTTATTAGATATAGGACTTATATTAATAGCTAATAGTAATACTAATTAGTATAAGTAGGGCATTAATATATATTAGTATAATATAAGAGAGGACTCTACTTAAGTTAGCTTAGGTCTTTAATCTATTAATATCTGCTTATATCTATCTCTCTTTTTTCTTCCTTAAGGGAAAAAGGCAGAGTTTATATATATAGTTCCCTAATTCTAATCTTCTTTTTCTGCTTTATTTTCCTAATCTCCCTATAATCTGCTTCTAATCTCGGACTAAGTTAGATCTAATTATACTATAAGTACTGCCTAAATATAGCCCTATTATATAATTAAATGCTTTATCTATACGTACCTATCCCTAGTCTTTTCCTTTAAGGGCAGATATGCGTTAAGACGTATAGACGATTCGTGTTATATATAGTTATATTTATATATAAGGACTAATATTTAGTATTATTAGGTTAGTGCAATATAGGGGTTAAGGTAGGAAGTATTTATTAATAGTTAGGCAGGTATACTTAGAGCTCGCCTATAATGCTAAGAAGCTCTATAACTGCTAGCAGACGCGCAAGGAGCAGGAGGAGTCGTTAGGCAGGAAGCTAACTACTGCCGAGTTAGATAAGATTTAGGACGTATTATAGCTAAAGGCGTGCTAGGCAGTAAATAAATATTATCTCTCCCTTAGAGGCCTATTTAACTTATACTCGAACCGGGTTGCTAATAATGCTATTTTAGTAGCTATTACGAAAACTAATAATCTCCTAGGCAAGGTAATAAAGCAGCTAGATAAGATTATTATATAAATACAACTACGTATAATACGAATCGTCTACGCGTCTTAACGCGTATCTGCCCCTAAAGGTAATAACTAGGGATAGGTACGTATAGACGAAGCATTTAATTATATAATAAGGCTATATTTAGGCAGTACTCGTAGTATAATCGGATCGAACTTAGTCTAAGATTAAAAGCGGATTATAGGGAGATTAGGAAAATAAAGCAGAAGAAAAGGATTAGGATTAGGGAACTATATATATAAACTCTGCCTTCTTCCCTTAAGGAAGAAGAAAAGAGATAGAAATAAGCAGATATTAATAGATTAAGGACCTAAGCTAACTTAAGTAGAGTCTTCTCTTATATTATACTAATATATATTAATACCCTACTTATACTAATTAGTATTACTATTAGCTATTAATACGAGTCCTATATCTAATAAAAATATAGATTAGCTAGGAAATAGATACTTAGACCTAAGCTAGGAAACGTCTTTTACTCTAGGAAGGAATAGACTCCTAGAGTTTGCAGTTTTAATCTCTTATAGTACTAAATAGTATAATAGCTACTTAGAAGACTAAATCGACCTCGAATAATAATAGGATCCTTAGGAAGAAACGGACTTTTATAGCCCGCGGTTTTAATCTCTTAAGGACCTCGACTTATACCTAGAACGTTTAGGAAAGACTAAATCGACCTCGAATAATAATAAGATCCTTAGGAAGGAACGGACTCCTATAGCCTATAGTTTTAATCTCTTAAGGACCTCGACTTATACCTAGAATATTTAGGATAATAATCGAGATACCTAGAGGGATTTATTTCTTTTTCTAGGGAAACCTTTTCGATTATTTTTTTATTTTTATTTTTTACTTTTTACGACTTTTAGAATACTTCTTTTTAATACTAACCCGAAATCGGATAGATATCGCCTCTATACTATACTTATTTTCTTTTTATTTCGAAGGGATTATATCTTTATATCCTAAATATTTTTATATAAATATATAATTAATTTTAAAATAAAACTATACTTATTATATTTAAAAAGCAAGAATCTCTTTTATTAATTTAGCCTAGGCAAACTAGTAAATAAAAATTATCTGCCTAACTAAATCTATCTAAAATTTTTATTACGCCTAGCTATACTTATTTTTGCCTAGCTTTGCTTACTTAATTTTTTGCCCCTTAGCTAAATTTCCCTGCTAATTTTGCCCCTAGAACCCTAGCTAGTAAACTACGTTATAGGATTATTTTTTTATTCTAAACTCCTAATAGGCTTATATAGCTATATAAGCTAAATTAGTATACTCCCCCTTCTAAAACTCGTCAAGAGGGTAGTTTATCTAAATAAACGCTGCTAGAGCCTATACGGCGCGCCTAGCTTCTAGTACTAGCTTTGCATCTGCTATTAGCTAAGAATTATCTCGATATTAGAAAGGGATACTTACTATCTCGTACCTTAATCCCTATAATAAATAGTAGAAGTAACTCTTTACTATTACTAAGTTCTATTTCTAATAGGCGTTAGTCAATAGCAGCTACTAAGCTAGACGGGAGATATACTAGTAATAAGGGACTATCCTCGTTACCTCCCTACGCAGCTAACTGCGACTTAGGGTCTATAGGTTTTAATAAGACCCCCCTAGCGTCTTAGGCGTCTTTATTATTATTATTAGTATCTTTAGCGTAGTTGCGGCTAGGAAAAGGCAATAACTTAGTATTATTAGCAGCAGTATATATTTTAGAGCCCGAGGTATTAATAGCAAGCTGCTTAAAAATAAAGCTAGGATACTTACGTAAAATTAGTCTAATGCTTTTATAAAATATTATAAAATCGCGATTAAATTAGCTAAAATTCTGCTTACTTTAACGCGTATATAAAGGAGGAACTAGAAGGATATTGCTATTATCGTTATCGTTACTACTAATAGCTATTATCTCTCTTATCGAGGTATTATTGCCTAAAGGCCCGCCTTTTCTACTCCCCCGCCTAGCCCTATAGCCCCTCCCCCTGCCCCTACCCCTATATTTCTTAGCTAGCTTTAGTAGTATTTCTAGAATATTTTATTAGCCTTATATAACGATTTTGGAAGGTATTGCTACTATTTCTATTAGAGTTTAGTTATACTTATTTTTAATAGTAATAATAATGCTTTACTGCGTTATTAGGAGTATAGAAGGAAAAAGAAAAAAAGAAGTATAAGAGGAAGAGAGGAAACGAATTTATCTCGCGGGGTAAGTTATATGCATGCGTATAAAAAGCGCGAAATACAGTAAGTACGCACTATAACCCTACTACCCTATAAAAGGCCGTTTCCTTTACCCTTTTTCTTTTACTATATTCTTCTTTATATACTCGTTTATTTATTTCCTATATTATTTCTTCCTTTTTATCTTTCCTATATACTATTTTCTTTATTACCTTTCTTTTTTTTATTTATTTCTTTCCCCTATAATAATTCGATAATAAAAAAAGGACTGCTAGTATATAAATATAACTATATATAATATAAATTATCTACGCGTTTTAATATATATCTGCCCCTAAAGGAAATAACTAGGGATAGGTATATATAGATAAAGCATTTAATTATATAATAGGGCTATATTTAGGCAGTACTCGTAGTATAATCGGATCGAACTTAGTCTAAGATTAGAAGCGGATTGCAGGAAGATTAGGAAAACAAAGCAGAAAAAGAGGATTAGGATTAGGGAACTATATATATAAACTCTGCCTTCTTCCCTTAAGGAAGAAGAAGAGAGATAGAGATAAGCAGATATTAATAGATTAAGGACCCGAGCTAACTTAAGCAGAGTCCTCTCTTATATTATACTAATATATATTAATGCCCTACCTATAATTATTACTATCCTTAAAGAGAGGCCTATAGCTCGGCCTTAGCTAGTTACTAGTTAGCTAGTTAGAATTATAAGTCCTCCCTCTATTATAAAGAAGAGGTTATTTAAGGATATTATTAAGGCGGGCACTACTAAGCAGGTCGCTATAAAGCTATTACCCTCCTTTATTAAGAAAGGCAAGAGTAAGGCAGAGGCATAAGTAGTAATAAAAAGTATTCTTTTAATAGCTCTAGTAATAAATACCCCTTCGAAGCAGCCTAAAGTATCTTTTTAGCTAAGTACTAAGGGAGAGCTAATAAATATTAATAATAGCGCTAAGGATAATAATAATAAAAATAAGGTTAAGCTAGTCGATAGTATAGTATTAAGTAAGGTACTAACTTACCCTAGCAAAACGCTAGCTAAGTTATCTTATAGCTATAATACTCCTATAGCTCCTATAGCTCCTATAGCTTCTATTATTTATCCTGCTATAACTACTCCTATTGCGCTAATTACTCCTCCCGCCTTAACTACGCCTAAAGTAAAGTTAATATTTAAAGAGTAGTATAATATTAGCAAGTCGATAGCTCTCCCTAACTTAGTCGTATATAGTTTAAAAGGCAAGGAGGCAGGCGGATACTTAGCTAGTTATTAGGCGGCTAGGGGTTATAGTCTAGGCGAAGAGCTACCCCTTAAGATATAGTAGGCCGTTTAGCAGGCTATAGTAAGATAAGCTATACTATAAACTCTTATAACTAATCGTATAACTATATTTATTCCTACTATATTACTAGTAATACTAATAGCCTAGGTATTAACTCTATCCGGAGTATAGATAGGGTTGCGTAAATAGTCTTATTATATAGTGCCTTATATTAGGTTAGATAATAAGCTTAATAAGACTTAAGTAGGGGAAGGGTAGTAAGTAGAAAGGGGTAAAAGTAGGGGTTATATTAGAATAGATTAGTACGTCTAGGATAGTAAATTAAGAGGTTATAAAGTTAGATAGGTGCTTATATATTAATAGTTAGACTTTCGCCCTTATAGCAGAGTAGAAGGAGGTTAGTAGAGTTTATTAGTAAGGTCGAACTAGTATAGTCTTCTATATTATAGTATCTATTTAGCTAGGGTTACTATAAATCTATAATATTATAGCTTAGTATATAAGTCGATATTATTATAAAGATACTATAGTAATAAGTTATAGGTAGTAATATATAGTTAGCATTTAAGAAGAATATAGTATATAGTTTTAGGCTTATTGCTATAGGGGCAAAGGGGAGTAATAATATCTAGGATATTGCGCTAGAAGAGGAAGGCACGCAGTCTAATCTTCCCTATATATAGTTAGGTAATTATAGTGCTTATATATTTAGGCGCGTTACGATATCTATTTAGCGCTATAGGTTAGTTAAAGCAGGATAGAGTGCTAGAGGGGTATATAGTCTAGTAGTATTAGAGTTAGTAAGGGGTTTTATAGGTAGGGCATTAATATATATTAGTATAATATAAGAGAGGACTCTGCTTAAGTTAGCTCGGGTCCTTAATCTATTAATATCTGCTTATATCTATCTCTCTTCTTCTTCTATTAGAGAGGAAGGCAAAATATATATAAAGTCTTAAAGGCATCTAGGTTAAACTAGAGGCAATATATAATTATCCTAAACTCTATATAATCCGAATATATAGCCGCCCCCTTTCTCCTTTAAACTATTATTGCTATAATCTTAGTATAAACTTATTACGATATTATATGCTTATCGTACTAAGTTTAGGGGTAATCTACTTCCCCTTCTATACTGCCCCTATTATACTCCTATCTCCTATCTAAAGGGGCATAATACTTATACGGAAAGGGGTAATATATACTATAATA
>LKCN02000012.1:791847-857060 GCA_001633055.2 Ophiocordyceps polyrhachis-furcata BCC 54312 | reverse complement strand
AAAATATATATAAAGTCTTAAAGGCATCTAGGTTAAACTAGAGGCAATATATAATTATCCTAAACTCTATATAATCCGAATATATAGCCGCCCCCTTTCTCCTTTAAACTATTATTGCTATAATCTTAGTATAAACTTATTACGATATTATATGCTTATCGTACTAAGTTTAGGGGTAATCTACTTCCCCTTCTATACTGCCCCTATTATACTCCTATCTCCTATCTAAAGGGGCATAATACTTATACGGAAAGGGGTAATATATACTATAATAGGGATAATATAGAATATCTAATAGAAAGGGGTTTTGCGTATATTATAACTATAACTATTGCTAAGTTAGTAGTAAGAAAGGGGCTTATACGGAAACAGGTTATTTTGTATTTTATAGTTATATCCCTAATTCTAATAAATATATACTAGCAGTTCTTTCTTTATTAAATCGAATTCTATCCGGATTCGATCTAATATCTTGCTAGTTTATCTCCTTCCTTATTATAAATCCTTCTAGCAAGATAGTAGCCTTATTTATATCGATAAGACGTTTTAGCGTCTTATTTAGGGTTGCTTTTATTATAGTATTAGCAGGATTATCCTTTCCCGCAATCTATTAGATTTTATTAATCTCTCGCCCCTTATATAACTCTCGGATAGATATAATATCGATTATAAGTCGTTTTTCTTTTATTATCCTAAGCTTAATAAGGCACTTATAGAGCAAGAACGAATCTATATATAATATAATAGGAACTCGGGCTAATCCTAGCTTAGCTATAATACGATTTAGTATTATTGCTAGGGAGATTCTAATATCGAATCCTAATAATATGCTATATATTTCCGAGGCGAGGATACTCTAGGTAATCCTCTTGCATTTTATAGAACTCTAATAGATAACGTTTCCTTTTATAACGAACTTATTTACTATCCTATTTTTATTGCCTAGGATAATAATATATCTAATTTATAAGGATAAGTTATTATTATTTATAAGTAATCTATCCGTAAAAATAAATAATTTAAGTGCTAAAAAGTTAAATAGGATATATATTAATCTATGCTACTAATTATCCTTCTGCTATTATAGCCGCTTATTAATCCTCTAGCAGTCTTCCTTAGTAGGTTAGTATTGCTAGGCAGTAATAAATAAGTCGAACGCAGCCTCTAGTTAGTAAATAGACGCAATATAGCCTCCTTGCGCATATTATTTAAGGTAGCTTTAGGCAAAATTAGGTCGAGAGCAATTAATAACTTTAATCTTAGCAGCCTAGCCTTTTTATTAAATTGCTAGCGAATTCGATATAAGATATAACTACGAACTATTAAAATCCGTTATGCTTCCTAGGGTTAAGTTTACTTAGGGTTTTAAGCGAATTTAGGCGGAATTTAGCTTAGCCTTTTCTTGCTTATAGAAAGAATTAGTACTAAGAATAATCGTATTATTAGTTTATATCCTAATAAGACTAAAATAAAAGTAGCTAGAATGCAAAAAGAGAAGGCAGGTATTAAATATAGAGGGTTATATATAAAGCTGTTAAATATAGTACTCGAAATAGGTCTAAAACTAGTAGATACTAGACTCGGTAATACTATATAATAGCTTAATAACTCGGATAATCGTCTAAGGTAGGTACTTATCCTAGAGTTCTTTTAAAAGGCTTATAAGGATTATTTATTTAAGTATCGATTAGGATTACGGATAAGCCTAGGTAATATTGCAAAGGTATAACTTTATCCCCTAAGCAATATACGTAGGAGCTAGAGCTAAAAGCAATTATTAGCTAACCTTTTAGATTATAGGAGATTAAGTTAGGATCTCTTTCTTTCTATTATTATTATATCCTATAATAATTAGTCGTAATTTTTTATATAGGTAATTAGTTATTTTATCCTTAACTTTTTAGATAAGTCTAGTATAAAAAATCCGAACTCCTTTATACTAGGCGGGATCGAACTATTCGAAAGAGAAAATACCTTAGCTAATAAGGTCTATAATCTCCTTTTAGTCCGATGCTTTAAACAGGGGTCTAGGGGTTATAATCCTGCTTTCTGCTCGAAAATAAAGAGAAAGCGCAAAGTCGTCCTATTCTTTCTTAAATATAAATTAGGTCGAGGTTTTTAGTAACTATAGTAGTTATACTTCTAAACGCTGCAAGAACTAGGTCTATTTTCGGGCAGATTTTAGGTCGTCCTTATCTTAGGCAGCCTTTAGTTAGGGATTATCTAAAAAGTAAGGCTATATATATATTAACTAAAAGACCTAAAGACTAGTCGAGGACTAGATTATAATATTATAGCCGTCGATAGCCTCGAGGGTAAAAGGACTAGTCTAGCTGTCCTTTTCTCTCTAAACCTTAACCTAGCTTTATAATAGGAGTTAAAAGAGCGTTATTATATTAGGGCTATTCCTAGTAGATAGCGCCTCTTTTAGTTATCGAGATACTATAATTTCTCGAAAATTTATTATTGCTTTCTAAATAGCTTTAGCCTATTCTCGAGTAGTTTTCGATAGTAGAGAATCCTAAGTAATCCTTAGATATATACTAAAAACAAGGAGGGTTAGAACTAATCTATCCAGGCTAGTAGTATTATTTATAGCTTTAACTGCTATCTAAAAAATAGAATCTCGTCCTATTATCGCTCCGATTTTAGTACTAAGGATCTTATATACCTGGCAGAGGGGGGTATAGTATTTTTTAACTTTCCCTACGGACTAGTACGCTTCTACTAGTACTTGCTAGCTGGTAATTTCTATTTATCTTAATTTATTCTAGAATTCCTTAGAAGAAAAATTCGTGCTTATATTATATTATATTAAATCTAGGGGTCTAAAGTACGTGTAGATCTATATTATTCTTAACGCTTCCTAGGTATCCTTAGTCGATATTAAACGCAGGAATTAGGCGGCCTAAAAAGATATTATAGCATCGATAACGTAAAGAACTAGTTTTCTACTTAAGTATATAACGTCTATAATAATCTCGAAATTAAACTCTTTATTATTATTATAGGTAGGGCATTAATATATATTAGTATAATATAAGAGAGGACTCTGCTTAAGTTAGCTCGGGTCCTTAATCTATTAATATCTGCTTATATCTCTCTCTTCCTTTCTTCCTTAAGGGAAGAAGGCAGAGTTTATATATATAGTTCCCTAATCCTAATCCTCTTTTTCTGCTTTATTTTCCTTATCTCCTTATAATCTGCTTCTAATCTCGGACTAAGTTTAATCCGATTATACTACGAGTACTGCCTAAATATAGCCCTATTATATAATTAAATGCTTTATCTATATATACCTATCCCTAGTTATTTCCTTTAGGGGCAGATACGCGCTAGGACGCGTAGATAATTCGTATTATATATAGTTATATTTATATACTAGCAGTCCTCTTTTTATTATCGAATTATTATAGGGGAAAGGAATAAATAAAAAGAAGAAATATAAAAAGAAAAAACAGTATATATAAAAGATAGAAAGGAAGAAATAATATAGGAAAATAAATAAACGAGTATATAAAGAAGAAAATAGTAAAAAAAAGAGGGTAATAGTAAAGGAATCGCTCTTTTAGAGGGTAGTAGGGTTATAGTGCGTACTTACTATATTCCGCGCTTTTTATACGTATATACGTAACTTACCCCGCGAAATAAATTCGTTCCCTCTCTTCCTCTTATACTTTTTCCTTTCTTCTTCCTTCTATACTCCTAATAAAAAAGCATAGTATTATTATTATTATCGCAAGTAAGTATAAATAACTTAAATAGAAATAGTAGTAATACTTTCTAAAATTATTACGCAAGGCTAATAAAATATTCTAGAAATACTACTAAAGCTAGCTAAGAAGCGTAGGGGTAGGGGCAGGGGGAGGGGCTGTAGGGCTAGGCGGGGCAGTAGAGAGGGTAGGCCTTCGGGCGATAATACCTCGACGAGAAAAACGATAGCTATTAGTAGTAATAATAATAATAATAGTAATATCGCTCTAGTTCCTCCTCCTCGCATATATTAGAGTAAGCAGAATTATAGCTAATATAATTGCGATTTTAAAATAATTTTCGCAATATTTCTTAGAGAGTACTAGACTAATTTTATATAAGTATCCTAGCTTTATTATTAAGCAGCTTGCTATCGATACCTCGGGCCCTAAAACGCATGCTGCTGCTAATAATACTAAGTTATTGCTTATTCCTAGCCGCAACTATGCTAAAGACGCTAGCAATAATAATAAGGACGCCTAAGACGCTAGGGGGGTTTTATTAAAACCTATAAACCCTAAGCTGCAGTTAGCCGCATAGAGAAGTAATAAGGATAGTCCCTTATTACTAGTATATCTCCTATCTAGCTTAGTAGCTGCTATTAACTAACGCCTATTAGAAATAGGACTTAGCAATAGTAAAGAGTTGCTTCTGCTATTTATTGCAGGGATTAAGGTATAAGATAGTAAATATCCCCTTCTAATATTAAGATAATTCTTAGCTAATATTAGATATAAAGCTAGTATTTAAAGCAGGACGCGCTATATAGGCTCTAGCGGCGTTTATTTAGATAAACTACCCTCTCGACGAGTTTTAGAAGGGGGAGTATACTAATTTAGCTCGCGCAGCTATATAAGCCTAGCAGGAGTTTAGTACGAAAAAATAATCCTATAACGTAGTTTACTAGCTAGGCTCCTAGGGGCAAAATTAGCAGGGAAATTTAGCTAGGAGTAAAAAAAATTAAGCAAGCAAAGCTAGGTAAAAATATTTTTAAGTATAGCTAGGCATAATAAAAATTTTAGATAGATTCGGCTAGGCAGATAATTTTTATTTGCTAGTTTACCTAGGCTAAATTAATAAAAGAAATTCTTGCTTCCTAAATATAATAAGTATAGTTTAATTATATATCTATATAAAAATATTTAGGATATAAAGATATAATCCCTTCGAAATAGAAAGAAAATAAGTATAGTATAGAGGCAATATCTATCCGATTTCGGGTTAGTATTAAAAAGAAGTATTCTAAAAGTCGTAAAAGTAAAAATAAAAGTAAAAAAATAATTAAGAAGGTTTCCCTAAAAAAAGAAATAAATCCCTCCGGGTATCTCGATTATTATCCTAAACGTTCTAGGTATAAGTCAAGGTCCTTAAGAAATTAAAACTATAGGCTATAAGAGTCTATTCCTTTCTAAGGATCTTATTATTATTTGAGGTCGATTTAGTCTTCCGAGTAGCTATTATACTATTTAGTACTATAAGAGATTAAAACCGCGAACTCTAGGAGTCCGTTCCTTCCTAGGGTAAAGGTTATTTCCTAGCTTAGGTCTAGGCATTTATTTCCTAGCTAATTTGCATTTTATCGGATATAGGACTTATATTAATAGCTAATAGTAATACTAATTAGTATAAGTAGGGCATTAATATATATTAGTATAATATAAGAGAGGACTCTGCTTAAGTTAGCTTAGGTCCTTAATCTATTAATATCTGCTTATATTTCTCTCTTCCTTTCTTCTTTAAGGGAAAAAGGCAGAGTTTATATATATAGTTCCCTAATCCTAATCCTCTTCTTCTGCTTTATTTTCCTAATCTCCCTGCAATCTGCTTCTAATCTCGGACTAAGTTCGATCTAATTATACTATAAGTACTGCCTAAATATAGCCCTATTATATAATTAAATGCTTCGTCTATACGTACCTATCCCTAGTTATTTCCTTTAGGGGCAGATACGCGCTAGGACGCGTAGACGATTCGTATCGTATATAGTTATATTTATATAATTATAAAGCGTAAACTTAAATTAGCTAGGTGCCTTGCTATATAACTAATAATATTAGCAGAACTTTAAGATGCTTTTAAGAGTAGTTATTAGTATTTTATATCTAGCTCTAAATAGAAGTTAGTATAATTATCGTGCTATAGGGTATCTAAATTAGCAGTAGATTATCCTAATTTCGGATTTAGTTAGGAATAAAATCGCGGCGTCTTCTAGTTAAAAGAAGAACTAAGGGTGCCCTTATTTGCGAATAACTAGCAGCGTTTTATCTTAGCTAATAAGCTCGTTTATTATATTCTAGAAGAAAATCTTTAAACGATTTATATTTGCTAAAAAAAGAAGAAAAAGGGTAGGCGAAGTAAGAACGTAAAAAGTAATATTACTAAACGGAGTTTTAATAGTTATATCGCTAAGTATAAGTATACTTTATCCTTTGCCGAATTTAATAGAATTAGTGCTAGCAGATGCTTTATTAACTATAAGATATAGCATTATTTTCTATAGGGCTTTAACCTAATTTCGTCTAGTAGTCGAAATTTATATAGCACTAGTATTAATTATAATTCCCTAAAAAGACTATTAGGAATATTAATCCTCGAGAAAGAATTATAAAGCTAGTACGGGTTCCGTTATATCTAATTTCGGGTCGTATCTAGTAAGAAGGTATATAAATACTAATATAGAAAGGAACTAAGAGGCTTCCTATTGCCTTAAAATATCCTCCGGGTTATTATTAATTATATACTATTCTTTATTATATAATTTAAGTCCTTCGAATACTATAATATAGGCCGTAAAGTCCTAAGGGCTATTATCTAAAAATTCGCAGTATACTATATACGAGGTCTTCGCCTGCTTTTATTCTTTAGGCGGGTATTTAGTCGACTAGCAACTAACCTTGCTATATATAAAATACTTTCGAGTCTAGTTCTTTTTTAGTTTAAAATCGGATTAGACTTAGGTTATTTTCGAACTATCTTCTAACTAATTTTATATATTATTCTAATATCTATAGTCTAGATAATAAATTACGCTCTATTATAATATCTATTTAGCTTTATTCTTTATAATTAATATTTCTAGGGCGGATTATAAATCTACTTATAAGTTCTCGATATTCTTAGCTAGTCGAAATAACGCAAACTTAAGTTCTAGTACTCCTTAGCATATATTAATAATTATTATACGCAAAGGAGTATCTCCTTTATATCCTTTTCCGAGGGCTTATTAATATAACTCTAGTTTATTAAATAGTTTCTAGAGAACCTTATATAGGGAGAGTTCTAAATTCGTCTTATAAATAGATTAAAATATAGTCGATATCTAGTTAGTAAAATAATATACGTAATTAATATCTAACTTAAAGTATTTCTTAAGTTAGTTATATTACGCCTTAAAGGTATTATACTATTTAATATAATCTATAAAGTACTGCTATGCTTAGCTAGTCTAAATACGAGGGAAAATTAAATAGAAGTATCTAGGGGCAATCTTTAATAAAAAATAAATATTAAAAAACAAATAGATAATATTATTAAGCAAATTATATAGCTTCCCTATAAAGTTCTTTATCTTATCCTAGACTTTAGTAAATTTTATTATAATATTATTATTAATAGGCAAGTTAGGAGTCGATTTTAGGGGTAACTTAATATAAAATTTAAAAGGGATTATTTTAGGCTTTTCCCGAATTTAGATTAAACTCGAAGCGATTTCCTATAGAGTTTTTATATTATTCTAGTTAGGTTCTAGTAAAGCGGTATCTTATATAAATAGGTTTTATAATCGATATAATATTAGGTATTAAGTTCGTCCTTAGGGAATATCCTTATCTATTATAGGTTTTATAGATTAAGTTATTTAGGGGTTTATTTAGGGGATAAGTAAAGGTTCTCTTTAATATAGTAGTAAAAGGTTCTAAATTAGTAGTATTCGCCCTCTAGTTAGTAATAGGGATAGATTCGAATTTAGGGAGTTTCTAGTTAGAGGTTATTATATCCCCTATAAAAGGGCATAGTAAGGCAGTTAGGTACTTTCTTTAAATTATGCCTATTAATATATTAAAAGCAGCTATTACTCGAGTTATTCCTAGTTTAGGATCTATATAAAAAGGGGTCCTATTCTTATATTTCTAGGTCCTAAAAAGAATCCTCTACCTCTAAGGAAACTTTTTAGCAATTTTATTACTCTAGGATCCGCTAATTCCTAGATATTTTTATCCTATCCTTTAAAAGTATCCTAAAAATTCTTAAGGAGAAAAGTACTAGAGCTCCTAGATAATTTTATAAAATATAAAATCTAGAGTTCGATATTAGTCGGATTTTAATATAAATTCGGGATAGGTTTATCCTAGTTTTCGATTTATTTAATTAAGGCGTTTTTTATTTTTCTTATAAGATCCTAGAGGTTAATCTATACTATCTCCTAAGCAAACTTAGTATTCTAGGGTTATTAGTAATTACCTTTTATAGTAATTTCTACTAATATCCTAGCTATTATTAATAAGGATTTGTATTAATTTTATAGATATCTTTATCTAGTATCGAAATAGGTTTCTAAGGGATTAAAACTGCAGGCTTTAAGAGTCCGTTCCTCTTTAGTCTTAATATTGCTCCTCTAAATAGTCGATATAGCCGCAAGTTCCTAGATAGTTAAAACTATAAACTCTAGGAGTCTATTCGTATCTAAGAGGTCTATTAGCTTTCTCGGCTTAGAAATAGGCAACCTAGTCTAGCTAATCTATATATTATTAGATATAGGACTTATATTAATAGCTAATAGTAATACTAATTAGTATAGGTAGGGTATTAATATATATTAGTATAATATAAGAAAGGATTCTGCTTAAGTTAGCTTAAGTCCTTAATTTATTAATATCTGCTTATATCTATCTCTCTTCTTTCTCTATTAGAGAGGAAGGCGAAATATATATAAAGTCTTAAAGGCATTTAGGTTAAACTAGAGGCAATATATAATTATCCTAAACTCCGTATAATCTAAATATATAGCCGCCCCTTTTCTCCTTTAAACTATTATTGCTATAATCTTAGTATAAACTTATTATAATATTATATACTTATTATGCTAAGTTTAAGGGTAATCTACTTTCCCTTCTATACTGCCCCTATTATACTCCTATCTCCTATCTAAAAGGGCACGATACTTATATAGAAAGGGGTAATATATACTATAATAGGGATAATATAGAATATCTAATAGAAAGGGGTTTTGCGTATATTATAACTATAACTATTGCTAAGTTAGTAGTAAGAAAGGGGCTTATACAGAAACAGGTTATTCCGCATTCCGTAGTTGCGTCCCTAATTCTAATAAATACACAGGTTTCCTTCCTATCCTATTATTATAACTATTTATTAGTAAGTAATCTAGCTATAATCTTAGGAAGGGGAATATTAGCCTAGCCTAACTATGCCTAGACCTATATAAGGCATTCTTAAAGGGGGGGTCTACTGCGTTTATAGCGCCTAGGTTTATATTAAGGGAAGCGGAGAAGGTAGCGTAAGACTGCTCTAAACGCAGTCTAGATCTTATCGAGTATCCCTTAGTAATCGAGTCGAGCAAGAGTATTAAGTTTCCTCTAAGTAAAGTATAGGTTAATAGGCAGGGTCTAGGTTTTAGTCTTAAGATAATAGATAGGTATAGCTCTATACGCGCTAAAGATAGTATAGAGGCAGGCAGACTATTTTATAGCGAGTAACTTAGCTATACTAGCAGGGTTCTAATCTTATCTAGTAAGTTAGTAAAACGCTACTATAGTATAACTAATAAGAGAGTAGATAACTTTAGTATAGACTTTTTATATATAATTAAAAGAATACCCTTAGGTAGAAGCAGTAAGGGAAATAAAGGCAAGGTTCTATTTTTTAAGCTTATTATAAATAGCTTTAAAGTAGGCTTTCTACTAGAGTTAGTAGTATACCTAAACGCTAAGGAGCTAGGCCTTTAAAACAGGGTATATAATATATTATCCTAAGTAGATAAGGATATTACTATTTTATTTACGTCGAGAGAAGTATATAAGTTTACTCTTATCTAGTCTAAATTCTATACTATAATCTATTACCTATTCCTTATAGACCTGCTATACTAACTATAGGCAGCAGGTTATAGAGTTAGTATCTAGACTAATAGTAAGGAGGTTAGTATTATTAGTAAACCTAATAATAGTAATACCTTTAACGACTTTTAGGTAGCAATAGAGAGGTATTATATAAAGGATAAAGAGAATTGCAAATAAAAGTAATCCTTAAGGAACTCTAGTATAGATAGGAATAGGGCAGGAGGTATAACTATCGAAGCAAAAGGAGGAGGAGTAGTTAGTAAAGTAGCTAAGGAGAAAGGACTAGATCTATACTAGGAAGCCTAGGTATTCGATCTCTACTAATAATTTAGCGTGCTAAACTATATTAAACGCCCTTTTAATATCGAGCTAGAGGAAGGAGGCTACTCCTTTATATACCTATATAGCCTAAACGAGTTCTATAACTATTATAATAGCAACTTTAGTAGAGTAGTTACGCTTATTACCTATTTGCCCTTCTAAAAGCAGGTTATTATCCTCTACTATAATAGTAATAAGTTAGCTAATAATAGCCTCTAGGATCTTACTAAGGTAGTATAAGAGTAAAATAAGGCAATACCCTGCTGCTTGCTTATATACTTCTAGTTGCTTGCCTTGCTTATAAAGTATAATAATAATAGTATACTAAAGTTAGTAAGGAAAGTATCTAATTATAATATATACTTAGAAGAGGGTAGCTAGTTAGTTTATTAATAAATAGGAGTATATTTTAAAAAACCCTGCTAGAATACTATTATTCCTTATTGCTTTCTAAAATAGTATATAGGATAACGCGGTATAGACGTCTAATAGGGAGATGCTCTATAGTATAAGGAACTTAGGTTTTAGCTGCCTGCTTTCTTATTAAGAGAGGGAATAAATAGGAGGGAAGAATTTAAAGCTAAGGACTATAGCCTTATTTTCGAAGGAAATAGTCCGACTTCTTACTGCGTTAGTAAGAAGGGGAATATAGATAGGATTAAGAGTAAGTCTACTTTAGTATTTAGCCTACTTCTTAGCAAACTATAGTTTCGAAGAGGAGGAAGTAGTCGAGGCGAGAAAGGAACGCTAGTAGGCTCTTTTTGCCTCGAAAATAGCCTTTTTCTAGGCTTTTATCGCATCTTATAGCTTGCCCTAGTCCTAATCTATACATATAAGTCAAAATCTGCGTTATGCTTTCTTAGCTATTTTAGTAGTAGAGGCAACCCCTAGTATAAACTATTAATTGCCCCTGCTAAGCTTTAGCGTAATAAATAGGACTATTTGCTAAATAATATTATTAAGTTTAGAGTAAAGGGTATTTAGGGCAGTATTAATCTAGTCTAGCAAGGTAAGCTATTATAGTATAGGGCTAATATAGGCTTTAGCCTCCTAGAGGACTGCTTCTAGATTAGTCTATTACTATTAAAGTCTAGGTTCTAGCTATATAAGGTTAGTTTAAGTACTAATACTAATAATCTAGGGGATATAGTTAAAACCTGCGAGGTTAGGGTCTAGGCCGAGAAAAGCAGTATAAGTATTAGTAGTCGCCTATATAAAGTCTAAGGTACTATCTTAGTAGCCTTAGAAAATCCTTATATACTCCTTTTTTAGGGTAAGGAGATAAAGCTAGAGTTATTATATATAAGCTAGAAGGTTAGCTATATATAGGCTATAATATTTATATTTATCCTATAAGGGGTAGTACGTATTAAAGTTGCTAATAAGGACTCGATATAGCAAAAATATAAGGGTAGATAGTATATTATTCGTATAGGGTTAGAACGCATTTAGTAGGGTATATATAGAGAAAATCTAGAGGCTATTAGTAAAAGTAATACTAGCCTAGTCTTCCCCTGCTTTAGAGCTCTATATATTAGGACTATAAACTTTATTAATATAGAGCGCGTTCTATCTAGATATATAGATAAGTTAGTATAGGGAGGCTTCTAGGAGCAGAGGAGGAAGTCTAGGCTTAGTAATAACTTCTTATAATATAATAATATTATAGTCGTGCTTATTATAAAGTACTAGGCAGGTAAGGTCGTAATACTTATTAATATTCTAATAGAGGACTTTTATATATATTAATTATATTAGCTAGGGAGGGGCGAGTTAGCAATATATTAGGGTATTAGTAAAAGTAGTATATAAATAAGCTAAAGTCGGTCTAGAGATAGGGTATAAGGTATAATAATAATAGGATAAGCCTAAAAGGGCTAATCTAGTTATATTATAATAAGAGGATAGGGTATTATTAGAGCGGCTTATTAAGTAGCTAGAGATAGACTAGCAGGGAGCGAGATACTCTAGGCTTATTTAAGGAAATATCTTATAGCCTTAGGGGTATTACTAATAATAGCAGCCTTAGCAGGCGGCCTAGTAGTATTTATACCTCGAGTCTAGTCGAGTCCTCTTATAAGTGCGGCCTAGGAGTTAGTAGGGAGTAGTTACTATAAGCGGGTCTCTTAGGATATTAGGCGAGGGGAAGTTATATTAGCTTAGGGCTTAGTAAACCTTACTAGTCGTTATTTATAGTTAGCTTTCGCCCTATCCTACCTCTATATTACTATTAAGTATATCCTTAACTAAAATAAGTAGTCTCTATAGTATAAGATATAGTTATATAGAATCCTATTCTTGCCTGCTTTATAATTAGTCTCGTTCTTATATATTATTGCTCTATAAAAGCTATAAAGCTTAGCTAAGGTATAAACTTTAGCTATATAGCTATACCTATAGTAGTTAAAATATTATTAAAGTCGTACTAAATCTTTATATAGTTTATAAGTAAAAACTTATATATCGAAGGCAAGGCCTATATTATAAAGGCGGTTTATATTTTAGGTAAACGTTAAACCTATAAGGACTGCTATCTTAGTAGTATCTAAATAGGCATAGAGAGCCCTAATCTTTAAAACAAAAACTTATTAACGTATTTAATTTCTTATATAAAGTTAGCTTAGTCCGCTATAGCGGCTATAACTAGGATACCCTTAGCAATAACTATATATAATCGTATAGCTATTATTGCTTTATAACTAAATACGCAGTAGTTTTAACTAATATCTATAATAAAGTTAGCTATAAGTCTATCGAAAGTAACTACTATATTTCCGCTAAAAAGGCGTCTTATAGCAATATATAAGGAGGTATAAAGGATATTATTAATAGCCTAGATAGTATTTTTCGGGGTATAGTTAACTATATCTTTAGGCAGGTTATTATTATATATTATAATCTCTTTCTTATATTAGGGTAGGATTTACTTCTCTATATTAGAGTTAACTATTAACGCTAGAGCGCTAGCAACCTAGGCCTAGGTAAGGTTAAATCTAGTTAAAGTATTAGTTAAGGTCTATAGCAAGTACTACTAGAGTAAGTTAATAATTATCTTCCTAATAGCGGCCTTAATATTATTAGTAAGTAAGGAGAGTCTAGAATAGAGCTTTATTTTGCTAAATTCTCGTACTATAGCCTAGACGCGTTTTATTATATTAAAAGGGATAAGTCCTACTAAGTTATTATATATAGTCTGCTTAATAGTATTAAAAGGGACTAGAGTAGTACTATTTAGGGTATTTAATAATTCTCGATTAGTAAGTAAGTATATTTGCGCTATAGTATACTAGCGCTAAGGGGGGGGTTTTAAGGGAGTACAGCCTCTCGACGTGCCGCCTCGCCCCTAGCTACTGCGATCCCAGGCTAGGATTACTATAGCTACTAAGCGGCGGGAGTTGCCGCAGAGTTCTTACTATATATTGTATCCTCTCGACGCTAGAGTCGCGCTAGGTTAAGCGCGAGTCGAGTTCTAGTATATTCTAATACTAGTAGTAATAAAGCCTAATAGACTATAGGCAGTAATTTATAGGGCATATATTAATAGGCTTATTAAGAAAAGCTAGGCTTACTAGTATTAAACTAATAAGTATACTTAGGGGTTATATAGTAAAAGCAAAAATTAACTAATAGTAAGTACTTGCTTAGCTAGTTATTATTATTATGCAACTTTATAATAAAAGTGCTAGATAGTAAGTTACAAGCAGGAGGCTTATAGAAAAGGAGAGAGGCTAATAGTAATAAGTAATAGACTTTACTATTATAAAGAAAGGATAAGTAGTTATTAAATTTATTATTAAAAGAGGAACTACTAATATTATATAAATACAACTATATACGATACGAATTATCTACGCGTCTTAACGCGTGTCTGCCCCTAAAGGAAAAGACTAGGGATAGGTACGCATAGACGAAGCATTTAATTATATAATAGGGCTGTATTTAGGCAGTGCTTATAGCATAATCGGATCGAACGTAGTCCGAGATTAGAAGCAGATTACAGGGAGATTAGGAAGATAAAGCAGAAGAAGAGGATTAGGATTAGGGAACTATATATATAAACTCTGCCTTCTTCCCTTAAAAAAGAAAGAAAAGATATAAATATAAGCAGATATTAATAGATTAAGGACTTAAGCTAACTTAAGCAGAGTCCTCTTTTATATTATACTAATATATATTAATGCCCTACCTATACTAATTAGTATTACTATTAGCTATTAATACGAGTCCTATATTTAATAAAAATGCAGATTAGCTAGGAAATAGATGCCTAGACTTAAGCTAGGAAATAACCTTTACCCTAGGAAGGAATAGACTCCTAGAGTTCGCGGTTTTAATCTCTTATAGTACTAGATAGTATAATAGCTGCTCGGAAAACTAAATCGACCTTAAATAATAATAGGATCCTTAGGAAGGAACGGACTCCTATAGCCCGCGGTTTTAATCTCTTAAGGACCTCGAATTATACTTAGAACGTTTAAGAAAGACTAAATCGACCTCGAATAATAATAAGATCCTTAGGAAGGAACGGACTCCTATAGCCTATAGTTTTAATCTCTTAAGGACTTTAACTTATCCCTAGAACGTTTAGGATAATAATCGAGATACCTAGAGGGATTTATTTCTTTTTCTAGGAAAACCTTCTCGATTATTCTTTTTACTTTTATTTTTACTCTTTATAACTTTTAGAATACTTTATTTTAATACTAACCTAAAATCGGATAGATATTGCTTCTATACTATACTTATTTTCTTTCTATTTTAAAGGAATTACGTCTTTATATCCTAAATATTTTTATATAGATATATAATTAAACTATACTCGTTACGTTTAGGAAGCAAGAATCTCTTTTATTAATTTAGCCTAGGCAAACTAGCAAATAAAAATTATCTGCCTAGCTAAATCTATCTAAAATTTTTATTACGCCTAGCTTTGCTTAAAATCTTTTTGCCTAGCTTTACTTACTTAATTTTTTTTGCCCCTAGCTAAATTTCCCTACTAATTTTGCCCCTAGGAGCCTAGCTAGCTAACTACGTTATAGGATTATTTTTTTGTCCTAAACTCCTAATAGGCTTATATAGCTGCCCGTGCTAAATTAGTATGCTCCCCTTTCTAGAACTTATTAAGAGGGTAGTTTATCTAGATAAACGCCGCTAGAGCCTATATAGCGCGTCCTATTTTAGGTACTAACTTTATATCTAATATTAGCTAAGAATTATCTTAATATTAGGAGGGGATACTTACTATCTCGCACCTTAATCCCCGCAATAAATAATAGAAATAACTCTTTACTATTACTAAGTCCTATTCCTAATAGGCGTTAGTTGTTAGCGGCTACTAAGCTAGATAGGAGATATACTAGTAATAAGGGACTATCCTTATTACCTCCCTACGCGGCTAACCGTAACTTAGGGTTTAGGGATTTTAATAAGACCCCCCTAGCGTCTTAGGCGTTTTCGTTATTATTATTAGCGTTTTTAGCATAGTTATAGCTAGGAAAAGGTAATAACTTAGTATTATTAGCAGCGGTATACGTTTTAAAGCCCGAGGTATTAATAGCAAGCTGCTTAATAAGGAGGCCAGGATACTTATATAAAATTAGTCTAATGCTCTTATAAAATATTGCGAAATCGCAATTAAATCGGCTAAAATTCTGCTTACTTTAACGCATACGCAGCGGAGGAACTAGAGGGATATTACTATCGTTGTTATTATTACTACTTATAGCTATCGTCTCTCTTATCGAGGTATCTTCGCCTAAAGGCCTACCTTCTCTACTGCCCCGCCTAGCCCTATAGCCCCTCCCCCTGCCCCTACCCCTACGTTTCTTAGCTAGCTTTAGTAGTATTTCTAGAATATTTTATTAGCCTTGCGTAATGATTTTAGAAGGTATTACTGCTATTTCTATTAGAGTTTAGTTATACTTACTTTTAATAGTAATAATAATGCTTTGCTATATTATTAGGAGTATAGAAGGAAGAAGAAAAGAAGAAGTATAAGAGGAAGAGAGGGAATAAATTTATTTCGTAGGGTAAGTTACGTATACGCGTATAAAAAGCGCGAAATACAGTAAGTACGCACTATAACCCTACTACCCTATAAAAGACCGTTTCCTTTACCCTTTTTCTTTTACTATATTCTTCTTTATATACTTATTTATTTATTTCCTATATTATTTCTTCCTTTCTATCTTTCCTATATACTATTTTTTTATTACCTTTCTTCTTCTTATTATTTGTTTCTTTTCCTTACGATAATTCGATAATAAAAAAGAGGACTGCTAGTATATAAATATAACTATATACGATACGAATTATTTACGCGTCTTAACGCGTATCTGCCCCTAAAGGAAAAGACTAGGGATAGGTACGCATAGACGAAGCATTTAATTATATAATAGGGCTATATTTAGGCAGTGCTTATAGCATAATCGGATCGAACTTAGTCCGAGATTAAAAGCGGATTGCAGGGAGATTAGGAAAATAAAGCAGAAGAAGAGGATTAGGATTAGGGAACTATATATATAAACTCTGCCTTCTTCCCTTAAGGAAGAAAAAAGAGATATAGATATAAGCAGATATTAATAGATTAAGGACCCGAGCTAACTTAAGCAGAGTCCTCTCTTATATTATACTAATATATGTTAATGCCCTACTTATAAATATAGTAGAGGTAAGTACGCCCTAGGGTCCTAAGCTAGAAGAGTAGGAGTTTAATTTAATAGTAATAGTAGTATTAACTTAGTTAGGAGCTATAGGAGGCGTAAAACTAGTACTAGAGTAAGGAGTCTAGGGGTTTTATAGTATAAGCCGTAGTCCCCCTAGTTATACTCCCCCTAGTCCTAGCTATGCCTGCCCTAGCCCTAGCTGCGCCTATAGTAGTCCTATTTATACTAATAGCAATAAAAAACTTACTAATAATAATAATAATAATAATTATAAGTCTAGTCTAAATAGCAACGACGAAACGCTTGCTGTGATTTCTATTTGCGACTGCAAGTCTTCGTATTTAGTTCCCCTCCTCTCCTTCTCGTTTAGCATAGCGCTGTCCGCAGCGCCCCTGGATAGGGCCCCTAGAGACACTATTAGGGTCCTAATAGTAATTAATAGGGGTTCTAAGGGGATTGCATAGTTATAATAGCACTTGTATACAGGTGCTAGCTAATTTAATATCGTTAATACACCTAATAAGGACTTGTTTATAGAAACGCTGCAAGCACTAACTAATCCTATTATAAAAAACGCTTTTAATAATCTTGTTAGAGTAGTCTTATACGCAAATTTCAGGGCTATATAGGCTATTATAGATATAGTATAGAAGAAGCTTTAGAAGCGCGCCCTTGCTATAACTAAGACGAACGAGACTTCCCTTCCTGCTACTATTACTTATATAATCTAGAAATCCGTCGAATTAGCTATATAGAAGGCTCTGCAACCCTATACAACTAGGTTAAAACCGTCCTAGGCCGCTATGCTCGCTACCCCTACTACTGCGCTAACCTTAGGACTACTTCTTATCCGACTAGTACTAAGCAAGCCTTAGGAGATAAAACTATTATTTAGAAGGCCGCTATTTATAAGGCAAAACGCAATAACTAGTAGGATTTTCTTAATAGTATATTTAATAACCCCTAGACCCTATATTCTATAACTAAGTAGGCTTGCTTGCAAAGCTAGACCCTTTTAGAACTAACTTATATACTTACCCTATAGTATAATATTTCTAGCAGCCTATAGTTATCCTATAAAGAAGAGACTAAGCTGCTTGCTAATACGTTCTTTCCCCTAAATCTAGCGAATATACCCCCCCTTTCTCTTAAGGACCCCTTCCTAGCTATTAGCATTGCCCCTAAGGTTAGCGAATCTAAGGTATACTCCGCCTTTTTTAGTATTGCCTCCTAGAAATTAGCTAGTCCTAATAGGATCCTAGTTAGCTTTCTTAAAAGGTATAGCCTACTATTAGTCTCCTTCCTTACCTTAGTCCTCTATAGTTATATTGCGTATAGCTACTTCCCTGCTTAATATAAAGAGTCGAATATTATAATGCTTTTAAAAGCAGGCAAGAGCCTAAAGGTCCTATAGACCCCTAGGGGTTATAGACTAATCTTGCTACTAAATATAGTTAGGAAGGTCCTAGAGACTATTTTAGTATAAAAACTATCCTATACTACTAAGGCTATTATAGTTCTCCCCTTTAAGCAGATAAGTAATAGACCTTGCTATTCTAATAATAGTATACTATTTATGCTTACTAAAATAGTACGCGCGGCTTAGGCCTAATAGGGCTTTATATTACTCCTTATGCTCGATATAACTAGCGCTTTCGACTATGTATTATATAGCAAGCTTATTACTACTCTTAACCTCCTTAGCTTCCCCTTTTAGCTTACTACGCTTATCCGCAGCTACTTTACTAGCTATAGTTCTAGGCTTAAAGTCGATAGCTGCTTATCTAAACCCTTTGCTATTAAGAGGGGAGTCCCCTAAGGGTCCCTAATATCTCTAATCCTATTTATCTTATATATTTCCTCCTTTTACTACTAACTCGAATTATAAATCGGAATTATTCCTATTAGGTTTATAGATAATATAAATATTATTAGCACTAGCCGTACGCTATAATAGGTTTAGGACTAGTTAGTCTAAGCATAGGAGGTCTACTAGGATTAGGCCTATAAGTATAAGATATTATTATAGGTAGGGCATTAACATATATTAGTATAATACAAGAAAGGACTCTGCTTAAGTTAGCTCGGGTCCTTAATCTATTAATATCTGCTTATATCTATCTCTTCTTCCTCTATTAGAGAGGAAGACGAAATATATATAAAGTCTTAAAGGCATCTAGGTTAAACTAGAGGTAATATATAATTATCCTAAACTCTATATAATCCGAATATATAGCCGCCCCCTTTCTCCTTTAAACTATTATCGCTATAATCTTAGCATAAACTTATTATAATATCGTATACTTATCGTGCTAAGTTTAGGGGTAATCTATTTCCCCTTCTATACTGCCCCTATTATGCTCCTATCTCCTATCTAAAAGGGCATAATACTTATACGAAAAGGGGTAATATATACTATAATAGGGATAATATAGAATATCTAGTAGAAAGGGGTTTATATGCATTATAACTATAACTATTGCCGAGTTAGTTATAAGAAAGGGGCTTATGCGGAAACAGGTTATTCCGCCTTTTATAGTTGCGTCCCTAATTCTAACGAATATATACTAGTAGTTTTTTTTTATTAAATCGAATTTTATTCGGATTCGATCTAATATTATGCTAGTTTATTTCCTTCCTCGTTATAAATCCCTCTAGCAAGATAGTAGCCTTATTTATATTAATAAGACGTTTTAGCGTTTTATTCGGGGTTGCTTTTATTATAGTATCTGCAGGATTATCCTTTCCTGCGATTTATTAGATTTTATTAATTTCTCGCCCCTTATATAACTCTTAGATAGATATAATATCGATTATAAGTTATTTTTCTTTTATTATTCTAAGCTTAACGAAGTACTCGTAAAGCGAGAATAAATCTATATATAATATAATAGGAACTCGGGCTAATCCTAGCTTAGCTATAATGCAATTTAGAGTTATTACTAGGGAGATTCTAATATTAAATCCTAATAATATACTATATATTTCCGAGGCGAGAATACTCTAGGTAATCCTCTTATATTTCGTAAAACTATAATAGATAACGTTTCCTTTTATAATAAACTTATTTACTATCCTATTTTCGTTGCCTAGGATAATAATATATCTAATTTATAAGGATAAGTTATTATTATTTATAAGTAATCTATCTATAAAAATAAATAATTTAAGTGCTAAAAGGTTAAGGGGGATATATATTAATCCGCGCTACTAATTATCCTTCTGCTATTATAGCTATTTATTAATCCTCTAGCAGTCTTCTATAGTAGGTTAGTATTACTAGGCGGCAATAAATAAGTCGAACGTAGCCTCTAGTTAGCAAATAGACGTAATATAGCCTCCTTATGCATGCTATTTAAAGTAGTATTAAGCAAAATTAGGCTAGGAATAATTAATAACTTTAATCTTAGTAGCCTAGCCTTTTTATTAAATTGCTAGCGAATTCGATATAAAATATAACTGCGAACTATTAAAATCCGTTATGCTTCCTAGGGTTAAGTTTACTTAGGGTTTTAAGTAAATTCGGGCGGAATTTAGCTTAGCTTCTTTTTGCTTATAGAAAGAATTAGTGCTAAGAATAATCGTATTATTAGTTTATATCCTAATAAGACTAAAATAAGAGCGGCTAGAATATAAAAGGAGAAGGCAGTTATTAAACGTAAAGGGTTATATATAAAGCCGTTAAATATAGTACTTAAAATAGGTCTAAAACTAATAAACGCCGGACTTAGCAATACTATATAACGGCTTAATAACTCGGATAATTATCTAAGGAGGGTACTTATTTTAGAGTTCTTTTAGAAGGCTTATAAGTATTATTTATTTAAGCATTAATTAGGATTATAGATAAGCCTAGGTAATATCGCAAAGGCATAACTTTATCCCCTAATTAATATATATTAGAGCTAGAGCTAAAAGCAATTATTAGCTAACCTTTTAGATTATAGGAGATTATATTAGGATCTCCTTTTTTCCGTTATTATTATATCTTATAATAATTAGTCGTAATTTTTCGTATAAGTAATTAGTTATTTTATCCTTAACTTTGCGGATAAGTCTAGCATGAAAAATCCGAACTCCTTTATACTAGGCGGGATCGAACTATTTAAAAGAGAAAATACCTTAGCCTATAAGGTTTATAATTTCCTTTTAGTCTAATACTTTAAATAGGGGTCTAGGGGTTATAATCTTGCCTTTTACGTAAAAATAAAAAAAAAGCGTAAAGTTATCCTATTTTTTCTTAGATATAAATTAGGTTAAGGTTTTTAGTAACTATAGTAGTTATACTTCTAAACGCTACGAGAACTAGGTCTGTTTTTAGGCAGATTTCGGGTTATTTTTATCCTATTTCTAGGCAGCCTTTTATTAGGGATTATCTAAAAAATAAGGCTATATATATATTAACTAAAAGACCTAGAGACTAGTCGAGGACTAGATTGTAATATTATAGCTGTTAAAAATTAATAGCTAAGATTAGGACTCGACTCGCGCTTAACCCTAGCGCGACTCTAGTATCGACAGGACACGATATATAGTAGGAACTCTAAGGCGACTCCCGCTGCTCGGAGGCTATAGTAATCCTAGCCTAGGATTGCAGTAGCTAGGGATAAGGCAGCACGTCGAGAAGCTATACTCCCTTAAAACCCCCCCCTTAGCGCTAGCATACTATAGCGTAAATATACTTATTTATTAATTAAAAATTATTAAATATACTAAATAGTACTACTCTAGTCCCTCTTAATACTATTAAGCAGACTATATATAATAACTTAGCAAGACTTATCCCCCTTAATATAATAAAACGCGTCTAGGCTTTAGTAGAGAATTTAGCAAAATAAAGCTCTATTCTAGACTCTCCCTACTTACTAATAATATTAAGGCCGCTATTAGGAAGATAATTATCGACTTACTCTAGCAGTACTTACTATAGACTTTAACTAACGCTCTAACTAGATCTAACTTTACCTAGGCCTAGGTCGCTAGCGCTCTAGCGTTAATAGTTAACTCTAATATAGAAAAGCGAATCCTACCCTAATATAAGAGAGAGATTATAATATATAATAATAACCCGGCTAAAAATATAGTTAACTAAACCCCGAAAGATACTATCTAGGCTATTAATAATATCCTCTATACCTCTTTATATATTACTATAAAACGCCTCCTAAGCAGAGATATAGTAGTTACTTTTAATAGACTTATAGCTAACTTTATTATAGATATTAGTTAGATCTACTGCGTTTTTAGTTATAAAGCAATAATAGCTATATAATTATATATAGTTATTGCTAAGGGTATTCTAATCGCGGCCGCTATAGCGGACTAGGCTAACTTTATATAAGAAATTAAATACGTTAATAAAGTTTCCGTCTCGAAGATTAGGGCTCTCTGCGCCTATCCTAATACTACTAAGATAGCAGTCCTTATAGGTTTAGCATCTACTTAAGATATAAACCGCCTTTATAATATAGGCCTTGCCTTTAATATATAAGTTTTTACTTATAAACTATATAAAGATTTAGTATAACTTTAATAATATTATAACTACTATAGGTATAGCTATATAGCTAAAATCTGCACCTCTGCTAAGCTTTGCGGCCTTTATAAAGCAATAGTATATAAGAACGAGACTAACTATAAAGCAGGCAAGAACGGGATTCTATACGACTATATTTTATACTATAGCAACTACCTATCTTAGTTAAGGATATACCTAATAGCAATATAGAGATAGGATAGGGCGAAAGCTAACTATAAATAATAACTAGTAAGGTTTGCTAAGCCCTAGGCTAATACGACTTCCCCTCGCCTAATATCCCGAGAGACCTGCCTATAGCGACTACTTCCTACTAACTCCTAGGCTATACCTATAAAAGGACTCGACTAGACTCGAGGTACGAATACTGCTAGGCCGCCTGCTAAGGCTGCTATTATTAGTAATACCCCTAAGGCTATAAGACGTTTCCTTAAATAAGCCTAGAGCGCCTTGCTCCCTGCTAGTCTATTTCTAGCTACTTAATAAGCTGCTCTAATAATACCCTATCCTCCTATTATAATATAACTAAATTAGCCCTCTTAGACTCGTCCCGCTATAGCTATACCTTATACCCTATCTCTAGACCGATTTTAGCTTATTTATATACTACCCTTACTAATACCCTAATATATTGCTAACTTGCCCCTTCCTAGCTAATATAATTAATATATATAAAAGCCCTTTATTAGAATATTAATAAGCGCTATAATCTTGCCTGCCTAGTACTTTATAATAAGCACGACTATAATATTATTATACTTTAAGAAGTTATTACTAAGCCTGGACTATTTCTTCTGCTCCTAGGAGCCTACCTATACCGACTTATCTATATATCTAGACAGAACGCGCTCTATATTTATAAAGTTTATAGTCCTAATATATAAAGCTCTAAGGCAGGGAAAGTCTAGGCTAGTATTACTTTTACTAATAGCCTTTAGATTTTCTCTATATATACCCTACTAAATGCGTTCTAACCCTATACGAATAATATACTATCTACCCTTATATTTTCGCTATATCGAGTCCTTATTAGCAACTTTAATACGTACTACCCCTTATAGGATAAATATAAATACTATAGCCCGTATATAGCTAACCTCCTAGCTTATATATAATAACTCTAGCTTTATCTCCTTACCCTAAAAAAGGAGTATATAAGGATTTTCTAAGACTACTAAGATAGTACTTTAGACCTCGTATAAGCGACTACTAATACTTATACTATCTTCCTTAGCCTAGACCCTAACCTCGTAGGTTCTAATTATATCTCCTAGATTATTAGTATTAGTACTCGAACTAACTTTATATAGCTAGAACCTAGACCTTAATAGTAATAGACTAACTTAGAGGTAGTCCTCTAGGAAGCTAAAGCCTATATTAGCCTTATACTATAATAGCTTACCTTGCTAGACTAGATTAATACTGCCCTAGATACCTTTTACTCTAAACTTAATAATATTATTTAGCAGATAGTCCTATTTATTATACTAAAGCTTAGCAGGGGTAATTAATAGTTTATGCTAGGGGTTGCCTTTATTACTAAAATAGCTAAGAAAGCACGATATAGATTTCGACTTATACGTATAGATTAAGACTAGGGCAAGCTATAAAACGCGATAAAAGCCTAGAAAAAAGCTATCTTTAAGGCAAGAAGAGCCTACTAGTATTCCTTTCTCGCTTTAACTACTTCCTCCTCTTTAAAACTATAGTTTACTAAGAAGTAGGCTAGATGCTAAAGCAGACTTACTCCTAATCCTATCTATATTCCCCCTCTTACTAATATAGTAGGAAGTTAAACTATTTCCTTTAAAAATAAGGCTATAGTCCTTAGCCTTAAATTCTTCCCTCCTATTTATTCCTTCTCTTAATAGGATAATAGGCGGCTAAAACCTAGATTCTATATACTATAGAGTATCTCCCTATTAGACGTCTATACTACGTTATCTTATATACTATTTTAGAAAGCAATAAGGAATAATAGTATCCTAGCAGGGTTTCTTAAAATATACTCCTATCTATTAATAAACTAACTAGCTACCCTTTTCTAGGCATATATTATAATTAGATACTTTCCTTACTAACTTTAGTACGCTATTATTATTATACTTTGCAAGCTAGGCAAGCAACTAGAGGTATATAAGCAGGTAGCGGGGTATTGCCCTATTTTACTCTTATACTACTTTAGTAAGATCCTAAAGGCTATTATTAGCCGACTTATTGCTACTATAGCAGAAAATAATAACCTGCTCCTAAAGGGGCAAATAGGCAATAGGCGTAACTACTTTACTAAAGTCGCTATTATAATAGTTATAGAACTTATTTAGGCTATATAGGTACGTAAAGGAGTAGCTTCCTTCCTCTAGCTTAATATTAAAGGGGCGTTTAACGTAGTTTAGTACGCTAAATTAATAGCAGAGATTAAATACTTAGGCTTCCTAGCATAGATCTAGTCCTTCCTCCTTAGCTACCTTACTAACTACTCCTCTTTCCTCCGCTTCGATAGTCGTACCTCCTGCCCTATTCCTATCTATACTAGAGTTCCTTAAGGATTACCTCTATCTGCGATTCTCTTTATCCTCTATATAATACCTCTATATTACTGCCTAAAAGTCGTTAAAAGCATTACTATTATTAAGTTCGCTAATAATACTAACCTCCTCGCTATTAGCCTAGATACTAACTCTATAACCCGCTACTTATAGTTAGCATAGTAGGTCTATAAGGAATAGGTAATAGATTATAGTATAGAATTTAGACTAGATAAGAGTAAACTTATATACTTCTCTTAATATAGATAGGATAGAAATATTCCTATCTATTTAGGATAATATATTATATACCTTATTTTAAAGGCCTAGCTCCTTAGCGTTTAGGTATACTACTAACTCTAGTAAAAAGCCTACTTAAAAGCTATTCGCAATAAGCTTAAAAAATAGAACCTTGCCCTTACTTCCCTTACTACCTCTATCTAGGGGTATTCCTTTAATTATATGCAAAAAGTCTATACTAAGGTTATCCGCTTTCTTATTAGTTACGCTATAGTAGCGTTTTACTAACCTACTAGATAAGATTAGAACCCTGCTAGTATAGCTAAGTTACTCGCTATAGAATAATCTGCCTACTTTTATACTATCTTTAGCGCGTATAGAGCTATACCTATCTACTATCTCGAGACTAAAACCTAGACCTTGCCTATTAACCTATACCTTATTTAGAGGAAACTTAATACTCTTGCTTAACTCGATTGCTAAGGAATACTTAATAAGATCCGGACTATATCTAGAGCAGTCTTACGCTACTTTTTCCGCTTCCCCTAGTATAAACCTAGGCGCTATAAATATAGTAAAACCCCCTCTAAAAATACCTTATATAAGTCTAGGCATAGTTAGGCTAGGCTAATATCCCCCCTCCTAAGACTATAGCTAGATTGCTTACTAATAAATAGTCGTAATAATAGGATAGAAAGGAAACCCCTTACTAACTCTAATACTACTAGACTATATACCCCTCTAGCACCTTATCCTGCTTTAACTAACTTATAGCACTAGATAGATATCGTAACGCGCTTAAATATATAAGCACTATAATTACTTAACTACGTATAGGAAAGATTAGACTACGCGCCTTCCTCTTCTAGCGCAATATCCTAGATATTATTACTCCCCTTTGCCCCTATAGTAATAAGCCTAAAACTATATACTATATTCTTCTCTAATACTAACTATATACTACTGCCTATAACTTATTACTATAGTATTTTCGTAATAATATTGATTTACGTACTAAGCTATAATATTATAGATCTATAGTAACCCTAGCTAAATAAATACTATAATATAAAAGACTATACTAGTTCGACCTTGCTAATAGACTCTACTAACCTCCTACTTTGCTATAAAGGTAAAAGTCTAACTATTAATATATAGGCACCTATCTAACTTTATAACCTCTTAATTTACTATCCTAGACGCACTAATCTATTCTAATATAACCCCTACCTTTACCCCTCTCTACTTACTACCCTTCCCCTACTTAAGTCTTACTAAGCTTATTATCTAACTTAATATAAGGCGCTATATAATAAGACTATTTATATAACCCTATCTATACTCTAGATAGAGTTAATACCTAGCCTATTAGCATTACTAGTAATATAGCAGGAATAGATATAGTTATATAATTAGTTATAGGCGTTTATAGTACGGCTTATTTTACTATAGCCTGCTAAATAGCCTACTATACCTCGAGGAGTAGCTTTTCGCCTAGACTATAACCCCTAGCTGCCTAATAACTAGCTAAGTATCTGCTTGCCTCCTTGCCCTTTAAACCGCGTATAACTAAGTTAGGGAGAGCTATCGACTTGCTAATATTATACTACTCCTTAAATATTAACTTTATTTTAGGTATAGTTAGGGCAAAGGGAATAATTAGTATAATAGGAGTAGTTATAGCAAGATAAATAATAAGAGCTATAAGAGCTATAAGCGCTATAAGCGTATTATAGCTATAAGATAACTTAGCTAGTATCTTGCTAGGGTAAGTTAGTGCCTTGCTTAATATTATACTATTAACTAGCTTAACCTTATTTTTATTATTATTATCCTTAGCGCTATTATCGATATCTATTAGCTCTGCCTTAGTACTTAGCTAGAAAGATACCTTAGGCTGCTTTAAAAGGGTATTTATTACTAGAGCTATTAAAGGAATACTCTTTATTACTACTTATGCCTCTGCCCTACTCTTACTTTTTTTAATAAGGGAGGATAATAGCTTTATAGCAACCTGCTTAGTAGTGCCTGCCTCGATAATATCCTTAAATAACCTCTTTTTTATAGTAGAGGGAGGACTTATAATTCCGACTAGCTAACTAGCAACTAGCTAAGGCTAAGCTATAGGCCTTTCTTTAAGAATAGTAATAATCTTATCTAGCTGCTTTATTACCTTGCCTAGGAGATTATTAGTTTTCGTAATAGCTGCTAGAGTAGCGTTATTAGCAACCTAGTTTAAGCGTAAGTTAAATAGGCCTCTAAGGGAGAGACGATATTTATTTACTGCCTAGTACGCTTTTAGCTATAATACGTCCTAAATCTCGTCTAACTTAGCAGCAGTTAGCTTCCTGCCTAACGATTCCTCCTGCTCTTTACGCGTCTGCTAATAGTTATTATAGGTAGGGCATTAATATATATTAGTATAACACAAGAGAGGACTCTGCTTAAGTTAGCTCGGGTCCTTAATCTATTAATATCTGCTTATATCTATCTCTCCTCTTCCTCTATTAGAGAGGAAGACGAAATATATATAAAGTCTTAAAGGCATCTAGGTTAAACTAGAGGTAATATATAATTATCCTAAACTCCGTATAATCTAAATACATAGCCGCCCCCTTTCTCCTTTAAACTAGTATTGCTACGATCTTAGTATAAACTTATTATAATATCGTATGCTTATCGTGCTAAGTTTAGGGGTAATCTACCTCCCCTTTTATACTGCCCCTATTATGCTCCTATCTCCTATCTAAAGGAGCACGATACTTATGCGGAAAGGGGTAATATGCACTATAATAGGGATAATATTAAATATCTAGCAGAAAGGGGTTTGCGTATATTATAACTATAACTATCGCCGAGTTAGTTAGGAGAAAGGGGCTTATGCGGAAACAGGTTATTCCGCCTTCCGTAGTTAAGTTCCTAGTTCTAACGAATATATACTAGCAGTTCTTTCTTTATTAGATCGAATCTCGTTCGGATTCGAACTAATATTATGCTAGTTTACCTCCTTCCTCGTTATAAATCCCTCTAGCGAGATAGTAGCCTTATTTATATCTATAAGATATTCTAGCGTCTTGTTTAGGGTCGCTTTTATTATAGCGTTAGCGGGATTATCCTTTCCCGCGATCTATTAGATTTTATCGATCTCTTGCCCCTTGTATAATTCTCGGATAGATATAATATCGATTATAAGTCGTTTCTCTTTTATCGTTCTAAGCTTAACGAGGCATTCGTATAGCGAGAAAGAATCCGTGCATAATATAATAGGAACTCGGGCTAATCCTAGCTCGGCTATAATGCGATTTAGTATTATTGCTAGGGAGATCCTAATATCGAATCCCGATAATATGCTATATATTTCCGAGGCGAGGATACTCCGGGTAATCCTCTTATATTTCGTAGAACTCTAATAGACGATATTTCCTTTTAGTACGAATTTATTTACTATCCTATCTTTATTGCCTAGGATAATAATATATCTAATCTACAAGGATAAGTCGTTATTATTTGCGAGTAATCCGTTCGTAAAAATAAATAATTTAAGTGCTAAAAGGTTAAAAGGGATATATATTAATCTACGCTATTAATTATCCTTTTGCTATTACAGCCGTTTATTAATCCTCTAGCAGTCTTCCTTAGTAGGTTAGTATTGCTAGGCGGCAATAAACAGGTCGAACGCAGCCTCTAGTTAGCAAACGGACGCAATATAGCCTCCTCGCATACGTTATTTAAAGTAGCTTTAAGCAAAATCAGGCTAGGAATAATCGATAACTTTAATCTTAGCAGCTTAGCCCTTTTATCGAATCGCTAGCGAACTCGATATAAGATATAGCCGCGAATTATTAAAATCCGTTACGCTACTAGGGGTTAAGTTTACCCGGGGTTTCGAGCGAATTCGGGCGGAATTTAGCTCGGCCTTTTCTTATTCGCAGAAAGAATCGGTGCTAAGAATAATCGTATCGTTAGTTTGCATCCTAACAAGACTAAAATAAGTGCGGCTAGAATGCAAGAGGAGAAGGCAGTTATTAAACGTAAAGGGCTATATATAAAGTCGTTAAATATAATACTCGAAATAGGTGCGGAACTAATAAATACTAGACTTGGCAATACTATATAACGGCTTAATAACTCGGATAATCGTCTAAGGAGGGTACTTATCCTAGAGTTCCTTTAGAAGGCTTGCGAGTATAGTTCGTGCTAGTATCGATTAGGATTGCGAGTAAGCCTAGGTAATATTACAAAGGCATAACTTTATCCCTTAAGTAATATACGTTAGGGCTAGAGCTAAAAGCAGCTATTAGCTAACCCTCTAGATCGTAGGAGATTAGGTTAGGATCTCCTTCTTTCTGTTATCGTTATATCCCGTAATAATTAGTTATAATTTTTCGTACAGGTAATTAGTCGTTTTATCCTTAACTTCTCGGATAAGCCTAGCACGAAAAATCCGAACTCCTTTATACTAAGCGGGATCGAACTATTCGAAAGAGAAAACACCTTAGCCTATAAGGTCTATAATCTCCTTTTAGTCTAATGCTTTAAATAAGGGTCTAGGGGTTATAATCCTGCCTTTAGCGCGAAAACGAAGAGAGAGCGCAAAGTCGTCCTATTCTTTCTTAGATATAAATTAGGTCGAAGTCTTCGGTAACCTTAGCAGGTAAACTTCTAAACGCTATAAGGACCGGGTCTGTTTTTAGGCAGTTTCCGGGTCGTTTTTATCCTATTCCCGGGCAGCCTTTAGTTAGGGATCGTCTGAAAAATAAGGCTGTATACATATTAACCGAAATACCTAGAGACTAGTCGGGGACCGGATCGTAATATCGTGGCTATCGATAGCCTTAAGGGTAAAAGGACTAGTCTAGCCGTCCTTTTCTCTCTAGACCTTAACCTGGCTTTATAACGGCAGTTAAAAGAGCGTTATAGTATTAGGGCCGTTTCTAGTAGATAGCGCTTCTTTTAGTTATCGAGATGCTATAAGTTTACGAAGAGTCGTTATAGCTTTCTAAACGGCTTCTGCCCGTTTTCGCATAGTTTTCGATAGTAGTAAATCCTAAGTAATCCTTAAATATATACCGAAAACAAGCAGGGTTAGGACTAATCTATCCGGGCTAGCAGTATTATTTATAGCTTTAACCGCTATCTAGAGAATAGAATCTCGTCCTATTATTGCTCCGATTTTATTGCTAAGGATTTTATATACCTAGCGGAGGGGGGCATAGTATCTTTCGACTTTCCCTACGGACTAATATACTTCTACTAGTACTTGCTAGCAGGTAATTCCTATTTATCTAGATTTATTCTAGAATTCCTTAGATAAAAAGTTCGTTCCTATATTATATCGTAACGAATCCGGGGGTCCTAAGTACGTATCGATCTATATCGTTCTTAAAGCTTCCTAGGTATTTTTAGTAGATATTAATTGCAGGAATCGGGCGGCCTGAAAAGATATTGCAGCGTTAATAACGTAAAAAACTAGTTTTCTACTTAGGTATATAACGTCTATAATAATTTCGAAATTAAACTCTTTATTATTATAAAGCGTAAACTTAAATCGGCTAGGTGCCTTACTATGCAACTAATAATATCGGCAGAACTTCGAGATACTCTTAAGAGTAGTTATTAGCGTTTTATATCTAGCTCTGGATAGAAGTTAGTATAATCGTCGCGCTATAGGGTATCTAAATCGGCGGTAGATTGTCCTAATTTCGGACTTAGTTAGGAACAAAATCGCGGCGTTTTCTAGTTAAAGGAAGAACTAAGGGTAACCCTATTTGCGAACGACTAGCAGCACTTTATCCTAGCTAACAAGCTCGTTTATTATATTCCGGAAGAAAATCTTTAAGCAATCTATATCTGCTAAAAAAAGAAGAAAAGGGGTAGGCAAAGTAAAAACGTAAAAGGTAATATTTCCGAACAGGGTTTTAACGGTTATATTACTAAGTATAAGTACACTTTATCCTTTGCCGAATTTAATAGAATTAGTGCTAGCAGATGCTTCGTTAACTATAAGATATAGTATCGTTTTTTATAGGGCTTCGACTTAATTTCGTCTAGTAGTCGAAATCTATATAGCACTAGTATCGATTATAATTCCTTAAAAAGACTATTAGGAATATCGATCTTCGAGAAGGAATTGCAAAGCTAGCACGGGTTCCGTTACGTCTAATATCGGGTCGCATCTAGTAAGAAGGTGCATAAATACTAATATAGAAAGAAACTAAAAGGCTTCCTATTGCCTTAAGATATCCTTAGGGTTATTGTTAATCGCGTGCTATTCTTCGTTATATATCTTAAGTCCTTCGAATACTATAATATAGGCCGCGAAATCCTAAGGGCTATTATCTAAAAATTCGCAGTATACTATATACGAGGTCTTTGCCCGCTTTTATTCTTTAGGCAGGTGTTTAGTTAACTAGCAACTAACCTTGCTATATATAAAATACTTCTAAGTCTAGTTCTTATTTAGTCTAAAATCGGATCGGACTCGGGTTATTCTTAAACTATCTTCTAACCGATTTTATATATTATTCTAATATCTACGGTCTAGATAATAAATTGCGCTCTATTATAATATCTATTCGGCTTTATTCTTTGCAATCGATATTTCTAGTGCAGATTGCAAATCTGCTCGTAAGTTCTCGATATTTTTAGCTAGTCGGAATAACGCAAACTTAAGTTCTAGTACTCCTTAGCATGCATTAATAAGTATCGTGCGCAAGGGAGTATCTCCTTTATATCCCTTTCTAAGGGCTTGTTAATATAACTCTAGTTTATCGAATAATTTCTAGAGAACTTCGTGCAGGGATAGTTCTAAATGCGTCCTGCGAACGGATTTAAATATAGTCGATATCTAGTCGGTAAAATAGTATGCGTAATTAATATCCGACTCGAAGTGCTTCTTAAGTTAGTTATATTGCGTCTCGAAGGTATTATACTATTTAATATAATCTATAAAGTACCGCTATGCACGACTAGTTTAAATGCAAGGGAAAATTAAATAAAAGTATCTAGGGGCAATCTTTAAGGAAAAACAAACGTTAAAAAACAAATAGATAATATTATTAAGCAAATTATATAGTTTCCCTATAAAGTTCTTTATCTTATCCTAGACTTTAGTAAATTTAGTCGTAATATTGTTATTAATAGGCAAGTTAGGAGTCGATTTCGGGGGTAACTTAATATAAAATTTAAACGGGATCGATTTAGACTTTTCCTAAAGTTAGATCGAACTCGAAGCGATTTCCTATAGAGTTCGTATATTATTCTAGTTATATTCCGGAAGGGTTATATCTTGCATAAGTAGGTTTTAGAATCGATATATTATTAGATATTAAGTTCGTCCTTAGGGAATATCCTTATCTATTATAAGTTCTGCAGATAGAATTATCTAGGGGTTCGTTTAGGGAATAGGTAAAGGTTCTCTTAGACGCGGTAGTAAAGGGTTCCGAATTAGTAGTATTCGCCCTCTAGTTAGTAATAGGGATAGATTCGAATTTAGTAAGTTTCTAGTTAAAGGTTATTGCATCCCCTATAGAAGGGCATAGTAAGGCAGTTAGGTGCCTTTTTCGAATTGCGCCTATTAATATATTAAAAGCGGCTATTGCTCGAGTTATTCCTAGTTAAGAATCCGTACGAAAAGGGGTCCTATTCGTGTATTTCTAGGTCCTAGAAAGAACCCTCTTCCTCGAAGGAAACTTTTTAGCAATTTCGTTACTCTAGGATCCGCTAATTCCTAGATATTTTTATCCTAGCCTTCGAAGGTATCCTAAAAATCCTTAAGGAGAAAAGTGCTAGAGCTCTTAGATAACTTTATAAAATGCAAGATCTAGAGTTCGATATTAGTCGGATCTTAGCATAAATTCGGGATAGGTTTATCCTAGTTTTCGATTCGTTTAATTAAGGCGTCTTTAGTCTTTCTTGCGAGATCTTAGAGGTTAATCTATGCAATCTCCTAAGCGAACTCGGTATTCTAAGGTTATTATCGATTACCTTCTATAGTGATTTCTGCTAATATCCTAGTTATTATCGACGAGAATTTATATCGATTTTACGGGTATTTTTATCTAGTATCGAGATAGATCTCTAAGGGATTAAAACCGCGGGCTATAAGAGTCCGTTCCTCCTTAGTCTTAATATTGCTCCTCCGAATAGTCGATATAGCCGCAAGTTCCTAGATAGTTAAAACCGCGTACTCTAGGAGTCCATTCGTATTTAAGAGGTCTATTAGCTTTCTCGGCTTAGAAATAGGCAACCTAGTCTAGCTAATCTATATATTATTAGACGTAGGATTTATATTAATAGCTAATAGTAATACTAATTAGTATAAGTAGGGCATTAATATATATTAGTATAATATAAGAGAGGACTCTGCTTAAGTTAGCTCGGGTCCTTAATCTATTAATATCTGCTTATATCTATCTCTCCTTTTCCTCTATTAGAGAGGAAGACGAAATATATATAAAGTCTTAAAGGCATCTAGGTTAAACTAGAGATAATATATAATTATCCTAAACTCCGTATAATCTAAATACATAGCCGCCCCCTTTCTCCTTTAAACTAGTATTGCTACGATCTTAGCATAAACTTATTACGATATTGTATGCTTATCGTGCTAAGTTTAGGGGTAATCTACCTCCCCTTCTATACTGCCCCTATTATACTCCTGTCTCCTATCTAAAGGAGCACGATACTTATGCGGAAAGGGGTAATATGCACTATAACAGGGATAATATTAAATATCTAGCAGAAAGGGGTTTGCGTGCATCGTAACTATAACTATCGCCGAGTTAGTTAGGAGAAAGGGGCTTATGCGGAAACAGGTTATTCCGCCTTCCGTAGTTGAGTTCCTGGTTCTAACGAATATACAGTTATAGAGCTTCTTAGCATTATAAATAAGCTCTAAGTATACTTGCCTAACTATTAATAAATACTTCCTACTTTAACCCCTATATTATACTAACTTAATAATACTAAATATTAGTCCTTATATAGTATACGTATACCTATGCGGTTACTACTACTTAACGTTAGCTTAGCTAATACTAGTTAATACTCTAACTACTTATAAGCCTAATCCTAATAGCCTTCGAATAATATATAGCTATGCGTTATATATATATATAATATATACTTATTATATAGCATTTTCCGCTTATCTCCCTAATTAACGTCTTAGCCTATCTTAAGTATAGTAATAGTTCGACTTAACTTATTAACGCTTGCGTAAGGCGGGTATTAATACCCCCCTTTTTTCTATATATAGTAATAAGTAAAGTTTATAGAGTAGGGCATAACGCAATTAATAAATTTATACCCTGCTACTAAGTAACTATATACCTAGCTAATCTATACTATGCCCTACTAAGCAGAAATACCTCTATACTAACGCGACTAGATATACTCTTATACCTCTAGCTAGAAGTACCCTTATACCCCTATAGCTTGCTAATACGTTAGATACGTTAAATACACGTACCCCCCCTACCTACTTCTACTACGGCCTATAGGACTAGGACTCGTCCTGCTTATAGCACCTCGATATACGACTATTTCCTCGCCCTTTTAGGCACGCTGCCCCCTAAAGAGACTAGTTTTCCCCCGGGTATAGCCTGGTTTTTCTAGCCTATTTTTACCCCGTATATTTCCTAGATATCTGCTATAAGTCCCTAGAGTAAGAATAAATAAATAAATAAATATTATAGCCGTTAATAGCCTCGAGGGTAAAAGGACTAGTCTAGCTATCCTTTTCTCTCTAAACCTTAACCTAGCTTTATAATAGGAGTTAAAAAAGCGTTATTATATTAGGGCTATTCCTAGTAGATAGCGCCTCTTTTAGTTATCGAAATACTATAATTTCTTAAAGACTTATTATTGCTTTCTAAATAGCTTTAGCCTATTCTCGAGTAGTTTTTAATAGTAGAAAATCCTAAATAATCCTTAGATATGTACTAAAAATAAAAAGGGTTAAAACTAATCTATCTAGGCTAGTAGTATTATTTATAGCTTTAACTACTATCTAAAAAATAGAATCTTATCCCGTTATTGCTCTAATTTTAGTACTAAGGATCTTATATGCCTAGCAGAAAGGGGCATAGTATCTTTTAACCTTCCCTACGGACTAATACGCTTCTACTAGTACTTGCTAGCAGGTAATTCCTATTTATCTAGATTCGTTCTAGAATTCCTTAGATAAAAAGTTCGTGCTTATATCGTATTAGAGCAAATCTAGGGGTCCTAAGTATATATTAATCTATATTATCCTTAAAGCTTCCTAGGTATCCTTAGTCAATATTAATTGCAGGAATCGGGCAGCTTAAAAAGATATTATAGCATTAATAACGTAAAGAACTAGTTTTCTACTTAGGTATATAATATCTATAATAATCTCGAAATTAAACTTTTTATTATTATAAAGCGTAAACTTAAATCGGCTAGGTGCCTTGCTATATAACTAATAATATTAGCAGAACTTCGAGATGCTTTTAAGAATAGTTATTAGTATTTTATATCTAGCTCTAAATAGAAGTTAGTATAATTATTATGCTATAGGGTATCTAAATTAGCAGTAAATTATCCTAATTTTAGATTTAGTTAGGAACGAAATCGCAGCGTCTTCTAGTTAAAGGAAGAACTAAGGGTGCCCCTATTTGCAAATAACTAGTAGTACTTTATCCTAGCTAATAAGCTTATTAGTTATATTCTAGAAAAAAATCTTTAAGCAATCTATATTTGCTAAAAAAAGAAGAAAAGAAGTAGGCAAAGTAAGAATATAAAAAGTAATATTTCTAAACGGAGTTTTAATAGTTATATTACTAAGTATAAGTATACTTTATCCTTTGCTAAATTTAATAGAATTAGTGCTAGTAGATGCTTTATTAACTATAAGATATAGTATTATTTTCTATAGGGCTTTAACCTAATTTTATCTAGTAGTTAAAATCTATATAGTACTAGTATCGATTATAATTCCCTAAAAAGACTATTAGGAATATCGATCCTTAAAGAGAAATTATAAAGCTAGTACGGGTTCTATTACGTCTAATTTCGGGTTATATCTAGTAAGAAAGTATATAAATACTAACGTAGAAAAGAACTAAGAGGCTTTTTATTGCCTTAAAATATCCTTAGGGTTATTATTAATTATATGCTATTCTTCGTTATATAATTTAAGTCCTTTAAATACTATAATATAGGCTATAAAGTCCTAAGGGCTATTATCTAAAAATTCGTAATATGCTATATACGAGGTCTTTGCCTGCTTTTATTCTTTAGGCGGATATTTAGTTAACTAGTAACTAACCTTGCTATATATAAAATACTTTCGAGTCTAATTCTTATTTAGTCTAAAATCGGATTAGACTCGGGTTATTCTCGAACTATCTTCTAACTAATTTTATATATTATTCTAATATCTGCAGTTTAGATAATAGATTGCGCTCTATTATAATATCTACTTAGCTTTATTCTTTATAATTAATATTTCTAGTACGGATTATAAATCTGCTTATAAGTTCTTAGTATTCTTAGCTAGTCGAAATAATATAAACTTAAGTTCTAGTACTCCTTAGTATATATTAATAATTATTATACGTAAAGGGGTATCTCCTTTATATCCCTTGCTAAGGGCTTATTAATATAACTCTAGTTTATTAAATAGTTTCTAGAGAACCTTATATAAGGATAGTTTTAAATTCGCCCTATAAACGAATTAAAATAAGGTTAATATCTAGTTAGTAACGTAGTACGTATAGTTAATATCTAACTTAAAGTATTTCTTAAGTTAGTTATATTACGTCTTAAAGGTATTATACTACTTAATATAATCTATAAAGTATTATTATACGCAACTAGTCTAAATATAAGGGAAAATTAAATAGAAATATCTAGGGGCAATCTTTAATAAAAAATAAACGTTAAAAAACAAATAGATAATATTATTAAGCAAATTATATAGTTTCCCTATAAAGTTTTTTATCTTATTCTAGACTTTAGTAAATTTAGTTATAATATTATTATTAATAGGCAAGTTAGGAGTCGATTTTAGGGGTAACTTAATATAAAATTTAAAAGGGATTATTTTAGGCTTATCCTAAATTTAGATCGAATTCGAAGCAATTTCTTATAGAGTTCTTATATTATTCTAGTTAGGTTCTAGAAGGGCTATTTCCTATATAAGTAGGTTTTAGAATTAATATAATATTAGATATTAAGTTCGTCCTTAGGGAATATCTTTATTTATTAGAAGTTCTATAGATAGAGTTATTTAGGGGTTTATTTAAGGGATAAGTAAAAGTTCTCTTTAACATAGTAGTAAAAGGTTCTAAATTAGTAGTATTCGCCCTCTAGTTAGCGATTAGGATAGATTTAAATTTAGGGAGTTTCTAGTTAGAGGTTATTATATCCCCTATAGAAGGGTATAGTAAGGCAGTTAGGTGCCTTTTTTAAATTACGCCTATTAATATATTAAAAGCAGCTATTGCTTAAGCTATTCCTAGTTTAGGATCTATACAAAAAGGGGTCTTATTCTTATATTTCTAGGTCCTAGAAAGAATCCTCTTCCTCTAAGGAAACTTTTTAGCAATTTTATTACTCTAGAATCCGCTAATTCCTAGATATTTTTATCCTAGCTTTTAAAAGCATCCTAAAAATCCTTAAGGAGAAAAATACTAGAGCTCCTAGATAACTTTATAAAATATAAGATCTAGAGTTTAATATTAGTTAGATCTTAGTATAAATTTAAGATAGGTTTATTTTAGTTTTTAATTTATTTAATTAAGGCGTTTTTTATTTTTCTTATAAGATCCTAGAAGTTAGTCTATATAATCTCCTAAGTAAACTCGGTATTCTAGGGTTATTAGTAATTACTTTTTATAGTAATTTCTACTAATATTTTAGTTATTATTAACGAGAATTTATATCGATTTTATAGGTATCTTTATCTAGTATCGAGATAGGTTTCTAAGGGATTAAAACCGCAGGCTATAGGAGTCTATTCCTCCTTAGTCTCGATATTGCTCCTCTAAATAGTTAATATAGTAGCAAGTTCCTAGATAGTTAAAACTGCAAACTCTAGGAGTCTATTCGTATCTATATATTTGTTAGAATTAGGGACGCAACTATAAAATACGGAATAACTTGTTTCCGCATAAGCCCCTTTCTTATAACTAACTTAGCAATAGTTATAGTTATAATATATATAAACCCCTTTCTACTAGATATTCTATATTATCCCTATTATAGTATATATTACCCCTTTCTATATAAGTATTATGCCCCTTTAGATAGGAGATAGGAGTATAATAGGGGGCAGTATAAAAGGGGAAGTAGATTACCCCTAAACTTAGTATAATAAGTATATAATATTATAATAAGTTTATACTAAGATTATAGTAATAATAGTTTAAAGGAGAAAGGGGGCGGCTATATATTCGGATAGTATAGAGTTTAGGATAATTATATATTACCTCTAGTTTAACCTAGATACTTTTAAGACTTTATATATATTTTGCCTTCCTCTCTAATAGAGGAAGAGAAGAGATAGATATAAGCAAATATTAATAGATTAAGGACCCGAGCTAACTTAAGCAGAGTCCTCTTTTATATTATACTAATATATATTAATACCCTACCTATACTAATTAGTATTACTATTTGCTATTAATATAAGTCCTATATCTAATAATATATAGATTAGCTAGACTAGGTTGCTTATTTCTAAGCTAAAAAAGCTAATAAACCTCTTAGATATAAATAGACTCCTAGAGTTCGCAGTTTTAACTATCTAGGAATTTGCTACTATATTAACTATTCGGAGGAGTAATATCGAGACTAAGGAGGAATAGACTCTTATAGCCTATAGTTTTAATCCCTTAGAAACCTATCTCGATACTAGATAAAAATACCTATAAAATTAATACGAATTCTTATCGATAATAACTAAGATATTAGCAGAAATTACTATAAAAAGTAATTAATAATAACCCTAGAATACCGAGTTTACTTAGGAGATTATATAGATTAACCTCTAAGATCTTATAAGAAAAATAAAAAACGCCTTAATTAAATAAATCGAAAACTAGGATAAACCTATCCCGAATTTATATTAAGATCTAACTAATATCGAACTCTAAATCTTATATTTTATAAAATTATCTAAGAGCTCTAGCACTTTTCTCCTTAAGGATTTTTAGGATGCTTTTAAAAGCTAGGACGAAAATATCTAGGAATTAGCAGATCCTAGAGTAATAAAATTGCTAAAAAGTTTCCTTAAAAGCAGAGGATTCTTTCTAGGACCTAGAAATATAAGAATAGGACCCCTTTTTATACAGATCCTAAATTAGGAATAACTCGAGTAATAGCTGCTTTTAATATATTAATAGGCGTAATTCGAAAAAGGCACTCGACTGCCTTACTATACCTTTCTATAAGGGATATAATAACCTCTAACTAGAAACTCCTTAAATTTAAATCTATCCCTATTGCTAACTAGAGGGCGAATACTATTAATTTAGAACCTTTTACTATTATATTAAAAAGAACCTTTCTACCCCTGTAGGTAGGGCATTAACATATATTAGTATAATATAAGAGAGGACTCTGCTTAAGTTAGCTCGGGTCCTTAATCTATTAATATCTGCTTATATCTATCTTCTCTCTTCCTTTCGTAGGGGAAGAAGGCAGAGTTTATATACACCTTTCCCTAATCCTAATCCTCTTCTCCTGCTTTATCTTCCTAATCTCCCTATAATCCGCTTCTAATCTCGGACTAAGTTCGATCCGATTATACTATAAGTACTGCCTAAATATAGCCCTATTGCATAATTAAATGCTTTATCTATACGTACCTATCCCTAGTTATTTCCTTTAAGGGCAGATACGCGTCGAGATGCATAGATAATTCGTATTATGCATAGTTTATACACTAGTAGTCCTTTTTTTATTATCGAATCGTTATAGGGGAAAGAAATAAATAAGAAGAGGAAAAGTATAAAAGAAATAGTATATAAAAAAAACAGAAAGGAAGAAATTATATAGGAAATAAACGAGTATATAAAGAAGAAAATAGTAAAAGAAAAAGGGTAAAGGGAAAGGAATCGGTCTTTCGTAGGGTAGTAGGGTTATAGTGCGTACTTACTGTATTTCTCGCTTTTTATACGCATGCACGTAACTTACCCCGCGAAATAAATTCGTTCCCTCTCTTCCTCTTATACTTCTTCTTTTCTTCTTCCTTCTATGCTCCTAATAATATCGCAAAGCATTATTATTACTATTAAAAGTAAGTGCAACTAAACTCTAATAGAAATAGCAGTAATACTTTCCGAAATCGTTATATAAGGCTGATAAAATATTCTAGAAATGCTACTAAAGCTAGCTAAGAAGCGCGGGGGTAGGGGCAGGGGGAGGGGGCATAGGGGCAGGCGGGGGAGTAGAGAAAGTAGGCCTTCGGGCGAAGATGCCTCGATAAGAGAGACGATAGTTATTAATAGTAATAATAATAATAATAGCGATATTCCTCCAGTTCCTCCTCCGCGCATGCGTTAAAGTAAGCAAAATTTTAGCTAATTTAATCGCGATTTCTAAATAATTTTACGATATTTTATAAGAGCCTTGGACTAATTTTATATAGGTATCCTAGCCTCCTTATTAAGCAGCCTGCTATTAACTCCTTAGGCTCTAAGACGCACGCTACTGCTAATAATACCTAGTTATCGTCTTTTCCTAGCTATAACTACGCTTAAAACGCCGATAATAATAACGAAGACTCCTAAAACGCTAGGCGGGTTGCGCTAAAATCCCTAAACTCTAAGTCGCAGTCGGCCGTATAGGGAGGTAACGAGGATAGTCCCTTATTACTAGTATATCTCCCGTCTAGCGCAGTAGCCGCCTACGACTAATGCCTATTAGGAGCAGGATTTAGCTATAGTAAAGAGTTGCTTCTACTGCTTATTACGGGGGTTAAGGTGCGAGATTATAAATATCCCCTTCCGATATTAAGATAATTCTTAGCTAATATCGGATGCAAAGCTAGCACTTAAAGCTAGGCGCGCCGCATAGGCTCTAGCAGCGTTTATCTAGATAAACTACCCTCTTAACGAGTTTTAGAAAGGGGAGTATACTAATTTAGCTCGTATAGCTATACAAGCCTATTAGGAGTTTAGAACGAAAAAATAATCCCATAACGTAGTTTGCTAGCTAGGCTCCTAGGGCAAAATTAGCATAGAAATTTAGCTAGGGGCAAAAAAAAATTAAGCAAGCAAAGCTAGGCAAAAATAATTTTAAGCATAGCTAGGCGTAATAAAAATTTTAAATAGATTTAGCTAGGTAGATAATTTTTATTTGCTAGTTTGCCTAGGCTAAATTAATAAAAGAGATTCTGGCTTTCTAAACGTAATAAGTATAGTATAATTATGCAATATTTAGAATATAAAAGCGTAATCCCTTCGAAATAGGAAGAAAATAAGCGTAGTATAGAGGCGATATCTATCCGATTTCGGGTCGGTATTAAAAAGAGGTATTCTAAAAGTCGTAAAGAGTAAAAACAAAAGTAAAAGGGTAATCGAGAAGGTTTCCCTAGAAAAAGAAATAAATCCCTCCGGGTATCTCGATTATTATCCTAAACGTTCTAGGGATAAGTCGAGGTCCTTAAGAGATTAAAACCGCGGGCTATAAGAGTCCGTTCCTTCCTAAGGATCTTATCGTTATTCGAGGTCGATTTAGTTATTCCTAAACGTTCTAGGTATAAGTCGGGGTCCTTAAGAGATTAAAACCACGGGCTATAAGAGTCCGTTCTTTCCTAAGGGTCCTATCGTTATTCGAGGTCGATTTAGTCTTTCGAGCAGCTATTATACTATCTAGTACTATAAGAGATTAAAACCGCGAACTCTAGGAGTCTATTCCTTCCTAGGGTAAAAGTCGTTTCCTAGCTTAGGTTCGGGCATCTATATCCTAGCTAATCTGCATTATATCGGATATAGGACTCGTATTAATAGCTAATAGTAATACTAATTAGTATAGGTAGGGTATTAATATATATTAGTATAATATAAGAGAGGACTCTGCTTAAGTTAGCTTAGGTCCTTAATCTATTAATATCTGCTTATATCTATCTTCTCTCTTCCTTTTATAGGGGAAGAAGGCAGAGTTTATATACACCTTTCCCTAATCCTAATCCTTTTCTCCTGCTTTATCTTCCTAATCTCCCTATAATCCGCTTCTAATCTCGGACTAAGTTCGATCCGATTATGCTACGAGCACTGCCTAAATATAGCCCTATTGCATAATTAAATGCTTCGTCTATGCGTACCTATCCCTAGTTATTTCCTTTAGGGGCAGATACGCGTTAAGACGCGTAGATAATTCGTATCGTGCATAGTTTACACAACCCCCTAAAAAAACCCCTAAATAACTTAATCTATAGAACCTATAATAGATAAGGATATTCCCTAAGGATAAACTTAATACCTAATATTATATCGATTCTAAAACCTACTTATATAAGATACTGCCCTACTAGAACCTAACTAGAACGATATAAGAACTCTATAGGAAATTACTTCGAGTTTAATCTAAATTCGGGAAAAGCCTAAAATAATCCCTTTTAAATTTTATATTAAGTTACCCCTAAAATCGACTCCTAACTTGCCTATTAATAATAATATTATAATAAAATTTACTAAAGTCTAGGATAAGATAAAGAACTTTACGAGGAAGCTATATAATTTGCTTAACGATATTATCCGTTTATTTTTTAATATTTATTTTTTATTAAAAATTGCCCTTAAATACTTCTATTTAATTTTCCCTTATATTTAGACTAGCTAAGCATAGCAGTACTTTATAGATTATATTAAATAGTATAATACCTTTAAGGCGTAATATAACTAACTTAAGAAATACTTCGAGTTAGATATTAATTACGTATATTATTTTACTAACTAGATATCGACTATATTTTAATCTATTTATAGGACGAATTTAGAACTCTCCCTATATAAGGTTCTCTAGAAACTATTTAATAAACTAGAGTTATATTAATAAGCCCTCGGAAAAGGATATAAAAGAAATACTCCCTTACGTATAATAATTATTAATATATACTAAGGAGTACTAGAACTTAAGTTTACGTTATTTTAACTAGCTAAGGATATTAAGAACTTATAAGCAGATTTGCAATCTGCCCTAGAAATATCGATTATAAAAAATAAAGCTAAATAGATATTATAATAGAGCGCAATTTATTATCTAGACTATAGATATTAGAATAATATATAAAATCGGTCGGAAGATAGTTTAAGAATAACCTAAGTATATATTCGTTAGAATTAGGGACGCAACTACGGAATGCGGAATAACTTGTTTCCGCATAAGCCCCTTTCTTATAACTAACTCGGCGATAGTTATAGTTACGATATATATAAACCCCTTTCTACTAGATATTCTATATTATCCCTATTATAGTATATATTACCCCTTTCCGTATAAGTATTATGCCCCTTTAGATAGGAGATAGGAGTATAATAGGGGTAGTATAGAAAGGGAAGTAGATTACCCCTAAACTTAGTATAATAAGCATATAATATTATAATAAGTTTATACTAAAATTATAGCAATAATATTTTAAAGGAGAAAGGGGGCGGCTATATATTTAGATTATACGGAGTTTAGGATAATTATATATTACCTCTAGTTTAACCTAAATGCTTTTAAGACTTTATATATATTTCGCCTTCCTCTCTAATAGAGGAAAAAGAGAGATAGATATAAGCAGATATTAATAGATTAAGGACCCGAGCTAACTTAAGCAGAGTCCTTTCTTATATTATACTAATATATATTAATGCCCTACCTATACTAATTAGTATTACTATTAGCTATTAATATAAGTCCTATATCTAATAATATATAGATTAGCTAGACTAGGTTGCCTATTTCTAAGCCGAGAAAGCTAATAGACCTTTTAGATATAAATAGACTCCTAGAGTTTACGGTTTTAACTATTTAGGAACTTGCTGCTATATCGACTATTTAGAGGAGCAATATCGAGACTAAGGAGGAATAGACTCTTATAGCCTATAGTTTTAATCCCTTAGAAACCTATTTCGATACTAGATAAAAATATCTATAAAATTAATACGAATCCTTATCGATAATAACTAGGATATTAGCAGAAATTACTATAAAAGGTAATTACTAATAACCCTAAAATACTAAGTTCGCTTAGGAGATTATATAGATTAACCTCTAGGATCTTATAAAAAAATAAAAAAACGCTTTAATTAAATAAATTAAAAACTAGGATAAACCTATCCTAAATTTATATTAAGATCCTACTAATATCGAACTTTAGATCTTATATTTTATAAAATTATCTAGGAGCTCTAGTATTTTTCTCCTTAAGGATTTTTAGGATATTTTTAAAAGCTAGAATAAAAATATCTAGGAATTAGCGGATCCTAGAGTAACGAAATTGCTAAAAAGTTTCCTTAGAGGCAGAGGATTCTTTCTAGGACTTAGAAATATAAGAATAGGACCCTTTTTTATATAGATCCTAAACTAGGAATAACTCGAGCAATAGCTGCTTTTAATATATTAATAGGCGTAATTCGAAAAAGGCACCTAACTGCCTTACTATGCCTTTTTACGGGGGATATAATAACCTCTAACTAGAAACTCCCCGAATTCGAATCTATTCCTATTGCTAACTAGAGGGCAAATACTACTAATTCGGAACCTTTTACTATTGCGTTAAAGAGAACCTTTACCTATCCTTTAAATAAACCCCTAAATAACTTAATCTATAGAACCTATAATAGATAAGGATATTCCCTAAGGATAAACTTAATACCTAACGTTATATTAATTCTAAAACCTACCTATATAAGATACTGCCTTACTAGAACCTAACTAGAATAATATAAGAACTCTATAGGAAATCGCTTTAAGTTTAATCTAAATTCGGGAAAAGCCTAAAATAATCCTTTTTAAATTTTATATTAAGTTACCCCTAAAATCGACTCCTAACTTGCCTATTAATAATAATATTATAATAAAATTTACTAAAGTCTAGGATATTATATTTATATATATTTATTCTTACTCTAGGGACTTATAGCAGGTATCTAGGAAATATATAGAGTAAAATTAGGCTAGAAAAACCAGGCTATACCTAGGGGAAAACTAGTCTCTTTAGGGGGCAGCGTGCCTAAAAGGGCGAGGATATAGTCGTATATCGAGGTGCCGCAAGCAGGACGAGTCCTAGTCCTATAGGCTATAGTAGAAGTAGGTAGGGAGGGTACGTATATCTAATATATTAGCAGGCTATAGAGGTATAAGGGTACTTCTAGCTAGAGGTATAAGAGTATATCTAGTCGCGTTAGTATAAGGGTATTTCTATATAGTAGGGCGTAGTATAGATTAGCTAGGTATATAGTTACTTAGTAATAGGGTATAAATTTATTAATTATATTATACCTTGCTCTATAAACTATTACTTATTACTACGTATAGAGAAAAAGGGGGTATTAATACCCGCCTTATATAAGCGTTAATAAGTTAAGTCGAACTATTACTATACTTAAGATAGGTTAAGACGTTAATTAGGGAGATAAGCAGGAGGTGCTATATAATAAGTATATATTGCGTATATATATAACGCATAGCTGCGTATTATTCGAAGGCTATTAGGATTAGGCTTATAAATAGTTAAAGTATTAACTAGTATTAGCTAAGCTAATATTAAGTAATAGTAACTATATAAGTATATATATACTATATAAGGACTAATATTTAGTATTATTAAGTTAGTATAGTATAGGGGTTAAAGTAGGAAGTATTTATTAATAGTTAGGCAGGTATACTCGGAGCTCGCTTATAATACTAAGAAGCTTTATAACTACTAGCAGATATACAAGGAGTAGGAGGAGTTATTAGGCAGGAAGCTAACTACTACTAAGTTAGATAAGATTTAGGACGTATTATAGCTAAAAGCATACTAGGCAGTAAATAAATATTATTTCTCCCTTAGAGGCCTATTTAACTTATACTCGAACTAGGTTACTAATAATACTACTCTAGCAGCTATTACGAAAACTAATAATCTCCTAGGCAAAGTAATAAAGCAGCTAGATAAGATTATTACTATCCTTAAAGAAAGGCCTATAGCTTAGCTTTAGCTAGTCGCTAGTTAGCTAGTTAGAATTATAAGTCCTCCCTCTACTATAAAAAAGAGGTTATTTAAGGATATTATTAAGGCAGGCACTACTAAGCAGGTTGCTATAAAGCTATTACCCTCCCTTATTAAGAAAGGCAAGAGTAGGGCAGAGGCATAAATAGTAATAAAAAGTATTCTTTTAATAGCGCTAGTAATAAATACCCCTTTAAAGCAGCCTAAGGTATTTTTCTAGCTAAGTACTAAGGTAGAACTAATAAATATCGATAATAGCGCTAAGGGTAATAATAATAAAAATAAAGTTAAGCTAGTTAATAGTATAGTATTAAGCAAAGCACTAACTTACCCTAGCAAGATACTAGCTAAGTTATCTTATAGCTATAATACTCCTATAGCGCTTATAGCTCTTATAGCTCTTATTATATATCCTGCTATAACTGCTTTTATTACGCTAATTACTCTCTTTGCCCTAACTATGCTTAAAGTAAAGTCGATATTTAAGGAGTAGTATAATATTAGCAAGTCGATAGCTCTCTTTAACTCGGTTATGCATAGTTTAAAGGGCAAGGAGGCAGGCGGATACTTAGCTAGTTATTAGGCGGCTAGGGGTTATAGTCTAGGCAAAAAGCTACCCCTTAAGGTATAGTAGGCTATTTAGCAAGCTATAGCAAGATAAGCTATACTATAAATACCTATAATTAATTGCATAATTATATCTATTCTAGCTATATTGCTAGTAATGCTAATAGGCTAGGTATTAACTCCTTCTAGAGTATAGATAGGGTTATATAAATAGTCTTATTATATAGTGCCTTAAGTTAAGTTAGATAATAAGCTTAGTAAGACTTAAGTAGGGAAAGGGTAGTAAGTAAAAAGGGGTAAAGGTAGGGGTTATATTAGAATAGATTAGTGCATCTAGGATAGTAAATTAAGAGGTTATAAAGTTAGATAGGTGCCTATATATTAGTAGTTAGACCTTCGCCTTTATAGCAGAGTAGGAGGAGGTTAGTAGAGTCTATTAGTAAGGTCGAACTAGTATAGCCTTCCGTATTATAGTATCTATTTAGCTAGGGTTACTATAAATCTATAATATTATAGCTTAGTATATAAGTCGATATTATTATAAAAATACTATAGTAATAAGTTATAAATAGTAGTATATAGTTAGTATCTAAGAAAAATATAGTATATAGTTTTAGGCTTATTACTATAGGGGCAAAAGGGAGTAATAATATCTAGGACGTTATGCTAAAAGAGGAAAGCGCGCAGTCTAATCTTCCCTATGCGTAGTTAGGTAATTATAGTACTTATATATTTAGGCGCGTTATAATATCTATCTAGTGCTATAGGTTAGTTAAAGCGGGATAGGGTGCTAAAAGGGTATATAGTCTAGCAGTATTAGAATTAGTAAAGGGTTTCCTTCCTATCCTATTATTATAACTATTTATTAGTAAGTAATCTAGCTATAGTCTTAGGAGGGGGAATATTAGCCTAGCCTAACTACGCCTAGACCTATATAAGGTATTCTTAAAAAGGGGGTTTACTACGTTCGTAGCGCCTAGGTTTATACTAGGGGAAGCGGAGAAAGTAGCATAAGACTGCTCTAGATATAGTCTAGATCTTATTAAGCATCCCTTAGCAATTAAGTTAAGCAAGAGTATTAAGTTTCCTCTAAGTAAGGTATAGGTCGATAGGCAGGGTCTAGGTCTTAGTCTTAAGATAGTAGATAGGTATAGCTCTATACGCGCTAGAGATAGTATAGAGGCAGGCAGATTATTCTATAGCGAGTAACTTAGCTATACTAGTAGGGTTCTAATCTTATCTAGCAGGTTAGTAAAACGCTACTATAGTATAACTAATAAGAGAGCGGATAACCTTAGTATAGACTTCTTGCGTATAATTAAAGGAATATCCCTAGGTAGAGGCAGTAAGGGAAGTAAGGGCGAGGTTCTATCTCTTAAGCTTATTATAGATAGCTTTTAGGTAAGCTTTTTACTAGAGTTAGTAGTACACCTAGACGCTAAGGAGCTAGGCTTTTAAAACAGGGTATATAACGTATTATCCTAAGTAGATAGGAATATCTCTATCTTATTTGCATCGAGAGAAGTATATAAGTTTACTCTTATCTAGTCTAAATTCTATACTATAATCTATTGCCTATTCCTTATAGACCTGCTATGCTAACTATAGGCAGCGGGTTATAGAATTAGTATCTAGACTAATAGTAAGGAGGTTAGTATTATTAGCGAACCTAATAATAGTAATACTTTTAATAACCTCTAAGTAGTAATAGAGAGGCGTTATATAGAGGATAAAGAGAATCGCAGATAAAGGTAATCCTTAAGGAACTCTAGTATAGATAGGAATAGGGCAGGAGGTATAACTATCGAAGCAGAGAGAGGAGGAGTAGTTAGTAAGGTAGCTAAGGAGGAAGGACTAGATCTATACTAGGAAGCCTAGGTATTCGATCTCTGCTATTAATTTAGCGTGCTAAACTATATTAAACGCCCCTTTAATATCGAGCTAGAGGAAGGAAGCTACTCCTTTATATGCCTACGCAGCCCGAACGAGTTCTATAACTATTATAATAGCGACTTTAGTAAAGCAGTTGCGTTTATTGCCTATTTGCCTCTCTAGGAGCAGGTTATTATCCTCTACTATAGTAGTAATAAGTCGGCTAATAATAGCCTCTAGGATCTTACTAAGGTAGTATAAAAGTAAAATAGGGCAATACCCTACTGCCTGCTTATATACCTTTAGTTGCTTGCCTTACTTATAAAGGACGATAATAATAGCGTGCTAAAGTTAGTAAGGAAAGTATCTAATTATAATATATACCTAGAAGAGGGTAGCTAGCTAGTTTATTAACGGATAGGAGTATATTTTAAGAAACCCTACTAGGATACTATTATCCCCTATTGCTTTCTAAGATAGTATGCAGGATAACGCGGTATAGATATCTAATAGGGAAATACTCTATAGTATATAGAACCTAGGTTTTAGCCGCCTATTTTCTTATTAAGAGAGGGAATAGATAGGAGGGAAGAATTTAAAGCTAAGGACTATAGCCTTATCTTCGAAGGAAATAGTTCGACTTCCTGCTGCGTTAGTAAGAGGGGGGATATAAATAGGATTAGGAGTAAGTCCGCTACAATATCTAGCCTACTATAAGGGTCTTCGACCTTAGTATAGTTCTAGTTATATAACCTGAACTTACCTCCTGACCTTAGGAAAGGCGCCCGTACGGCTATGGACTCCGCCCCCCTGCCTACGCGATGCACTTATCTTACGATAGTTCCCTTATCTCGGCTACGCCCCTATTACGCGCAGTATCCCCCCCTAAGATGCGCAGCTACGAGTACGTAGCCCGCTCCCTGAGATCGGACCTAGATATATATATATAGCCCTAGGTAGCCCGCTTCCTTTAGAGCGGCATGCGTAATTAAATATACTCAGTCTAGCCTAAGTGCGCTTCCTTATAGCTAGCCCCTTAACACCTACTTCTTAGCAGACTATAGTTTTAAAGAGGAGGAAGTAGTTAAAGCGAGAAAGGAACGCTAGTAGGCTCTTCTCGCCTTAAAAACGGCCTTTTTCTAGGCTTTTATCGCGTCCTATAACTCGCCCTAGTCCTAATCTGTATATATAAGTCGAAACCTATATCGTGCTTTCTTAGCTATCTTAGTAGCAGAGGCAACCCCTAGCGTAAACTATTAATTGCCCCTGCTAAGCTTTAGCGCGACGAATAGGACTATCTGCTAAATAATATCGTTAAGTTCGGAGTAAAGGGTATCTAGGGCAGTATTAATCTAGTCTAGCAAGGTAAGCTATTATAGTATAGGGCTAATATAGGCTTTAGCCTTCTAGAGGACTGCCTCCGGGTTAGTTTATCGCTATTAAAGTCTAGGTTCTAGCTATATAAGGTTAGTTCGAGTACTAATACTAATAATCTAGAGGATATAGTTAGAACCTATAAGATTAGGGTCCAGGCTGAGAAAGGTAGCGTAAGTATTAGTAGTCGCCTATATAAGGTCTAAGGTGCTATCTTGGTAGCCTTAGAAAATCCTTATATACTCCCTTTTTAGGGTAAGGAGATAAAGCTAGAGTCGTTATATATAAGCTAGGAGGTTAGCTATATACGGGCTATAGCGTTTATATTTATCCTATAAAGGGTAGTGCGTATTAAAGTCGCTAATAAGGACTCGATATAGCGAAAATATAAGGGTAGATAGTATATTATTTATATAGGGTCGGAACGCGTTTAGTAGGGTATATATAGAGAAAATCTAGAGGCTATTAGTAAAAGTAATACTAGCCTAGTCTTCCCCTGCCTTAGAGCTCTTTATATTAGGACTATAAACTTTATAAATATAGAGCGTATTCCGTCTAGATATATAGATAAGTCGGTATAGGGAGGCTCCTAGGAGCAGAGGAAGTAGTCCGGGCTTAGTAATAACTTCCTATAGTACGATAATATTATAGTCGTGCTTATTGCAAAGTGCTAGGCAGGCAAGATCGTAACGCTTATTAATATTCTAATAGAGGGCCTTTATATATATTAATTATATTAGCTAGAGAGGGGCGAGTCGGTAATATATTAGGGTATTAGTAAAGGTAGTATATAAATAAGCTAAAGTTAGTCCGGAGATAAGGTGCAAGGTATAGCTATAGCAGGATAAGCCTAAGAAGGTCGATCTAGTTATATCGTAATAGGAGGATAGGGTATTATTAGAGCGGCTTATTAAGTAGCTAGAGATAGACTAGCAGGGAGCGAGGCGCTCTGGGCTTATTTAAGGAAACGTCTTATAGCCTCGGGGGTATTACTAACGATAGCAGCCTTAGCGGGCGGCCTGGCGATATTCGTACCTCGAGTCCGGTCGAGTCCTCTTATAGGTGCGGCCTAGGAGTCGGTAGGAAGCAGTCGCTATAGGCGGGTCTCTCGGGATATTAGGCGAGGGGAAGTCGTGTCGATATAAGATATAACTGCGAACTATTAAAATCTATTACGCTTCCTAGGATTAAGTTAACTTAGGGTTTTAAGCGAATTTAGGCGGAATTTAGCTTAGCCTCTTCTCGCTTATAGAAAAAATTAGTACTAAAAATAATCGTATTATTAGTTTGCATCCTAATAAGACTAAAATAAGTATAGCTAGAATACGATAGGAGAAGGCAGTTATTAAACGTAGAAGGTTATATATAAAGCCGTTAAATATAATATTCGAAATAGGTCTAAAACTAGTAAACTCTAGATTCCGTAATACTATATAACGGCTTAATAATACGGATAATTATCTAAAAAGGGTACTTATCCTAGAGTTCTTTTTAAAAGCTTATAAGGATTATTTATTTAAGTATTAATTAGGATTATAAATAAGCCTAGGTAATATTGCAAAGGCATAACTTTATCCCCTAAGCAATATACGTAGGAGCTAGAGCTAAAAGCAATTATTAGCTAACCCTTTAGATTATAGGAGATTAGGTTAGGATTTCCTTCTTCCTATTATTATTATATCTTATAATAATTAGTTATAATTTTTTATATAGGTAATTAGTTATTTTATCCTTAACTTTGCGGATAAGTCAGGCACGAAAAATCCGAACTCCTTTATACTAGGCGGGATCGAACTATTCGAAAGAGAAAACACCTTAGCCTATAAGGTCTATAATCTCCTTTTAGTCTAATGCTTTAAACAGGGGTCTAGGGGTTATAATCCTGCCTTTTGCACGAAAATAAAAAAAAAGCACGAAGTCGTCCTATTCTTTCTTAGATATAAATTAGGTCGAGGTCTTTAGTAACTATAGCAGTTATACTTCTAAACGCTAGGAGAACTAGGTCTATTTTCGGGCAGGTTTTAGGTTATTTTTATTCTATTCCTAGGCATCCTTTAGTTAGGTATTATCTAAAAAGTAAGGCTATATATATATTAACTAAAAAACCTAGAGACTAGTCGAGGACTAAATTATAATATCGTAGCTATTAATAGCCTCGAGGGTAAAAGGACTAGTTTAGCTATCCTTTTCTCTCTAAACCTTAACTTAGCTTTATAATAGGAGTTAAAAAAGCGTTATTATATTAGGGCTATTTCTAGTAGATAGCGCCTCTTTTAGTTATCGAGATGCTATAATTTCTCGAAGACTCGTTATTGCTTTCTAAACGGCTTTAGCCTATTCTCGAGTAGTTTTCGATAGTAGAGAGTCCTAAGTAATCCTTAGATATATACTAAAAATAAGGAGGGTTAGAACTAATCTATCTAGGCTAGTAGTATTATTTATAGCTTTAACCGCTATCTATAGAATAGAATCTTATCTTATTATTGCTCCGATTTTAGTGCTAAGAATCTTATATGCCTAGCAAAGGGGGGTATAGTATCTTTTAACCTTCCCTATAGACTAATACGCTTCTACTAGTACTTGCTAGCAGGTAATTCCTATTTATCTAGATTTATTCTAGAATTCCTTAGATAAAAAATTCGTGCCTATATTATATCGGAGCGAATATAGGGGTCCTAAGTACGTATTAATCTATATTATCCTTAAGGCTTCCTAGGTATCTTTAGTAGATATCGAACACAGGAATTAAGCGGCTTAAAAAGATATTATAGCGTTAATAACGTAAAGAACTAGTTTCCTACTTAGATATATAACGTCTATAATAATCTCGAAATTAAACTCTTTATTATTATAAAGCGTAAACTTAAATCGGCTAGGTGCCTTGCTATATAACTAATAATATTAGCAGAACTTCGAGATACTTTTAAGAGTAGTTATTAGTATTTTATATCTAGCTCTAGATAGAAGTTAGTATAATTATCGTGCTATAAGGTATCTAAATTAGCAGTAAATTATCCTAATTTTAGATTCGGTTAGGAATAAAATTATAGCGTTTTTAGGTTAAAGGAAGAACTAAGGGTGCCCCTAATTGCGAATAACTAGTAGCGTTTTATCCTAGCTAATAAGCTTATTTATTATATTCTAGAAGAAAATCTTTAAATAATCTATATCTGCTAAAGAAAGAAGAAAAGGGGTAGGCGAAGTAAAAACGTAAAAAGTAATATTGCTAAATAGAGTTTTAATAGTTATATTACTAAGTATAAGTACGCTTTATCCTTTGCTAAATTTAATAGAATTAGTGCTAGTAGATACTTTATTAACTATAAGATATAGTATTATTTTCTATAGGGCTTTAACCTAATTTCGTCTAGTAGTCGAAATTTATATAATACTAGTATCGATTATAATTCCCTAAAAAGACTATTAGGAGTATCGATCCTCGAGAAGAAATTATAAAGCTAGTATAGGTTCCGTTACGTCTAATTTTAGGTCGCATCTAGTAAGAAGGTATATAAATACTAACGTAGAAAAGAACTAAGAGGCTTCCTATTGCCTTAAAATATCCTCTAGGTTCTTATTTATTATATACTATTCTTTATTATATAATTTAAGTCCTTTAAATGCTATAATATAGGCTATAAAGTCCTAAGGGCTATTATCTAAAAATTCGCAGTATACTATATATAAGGTCTTTGCCTGCTTTTATTTTTTAGGCAGGTATTTAGTCGACTAGTAACTAACCTTGCTATATATAAAATACTTTCGAGTCTAGTTCTTATTTAGTCTAAAATCGGATCGAATTTAGGTTATTCTCGAACTATCTTCTAAACGATTTTATATATTATTCTAATATCTATAGTCTAGATAATAAATTGCGCTCTATTATAATATCTATTTAGCTTTATTCTTTACGATTAATATTTTTAGGGCGGATTGCAAATCTACTTATAAGTTTTTAATATCCTTAGCTAGTCGAAATAACGCAAACTTAAGTTCTAGTACTCCTCGGTATATATTAATAATTATCGTGCGTAAGGGAGTATCTCCTTTATATCCCTTTCCGAGGGCTTATTAATATAACTCTAGTTTATCGAATAGTTTCTAGAGAACCTTATATAGGGAGAGTTCCGAATTTATCCTATAAATGGATTAAAATATAGTCGATATCTAGTTAGTAAAATAGTATGCTTAATTAATATCCGACTCGAAGTATTTCTTAAGTTAGTTATATTGCGCCTTAAAAGTATTATGCTATTGAATATAATCTATAAAGTACTACTATACTTAGCTAGTCTAAATATAAGGGAAAATTAAATAGAAGTATCTAGGGGCAATCTTTAATAAAAAACAAATATTAAAAAATAAATAGATAATATTATTAAGCAAATTATATAGTTTCCTTATAAAGTTCTTTATCTTATCCTATACTTTAGTAAATTTAGTCGTAATATTATTATCGATAGGCAAGTTAGGAGTCGATTTTAGGGGTAACTTAATATAAAATTTAAAAGGGATTATTTTAGGCTTTTCCTAAATTTAGATTAAACTCGAAGCGACTTCCTATAAAGTTCTTATATTATTCTAGTTAGGTTCTAGAAAGGCAGTATCTTATATAAGTAGGTTTTAGAATCAATATAACGTTAGGTATTAAGTTCGTTCTTAGGGAATATCTTTATCTATTATAGGTTCTATAGATTAAGTTATTTAGGGGTTTATTTAGGGAATAAGTAAAGGTTCTTTTTAACGCAGTAGTAAAGGGTTCCGAATTAGTAGTATTCGCCTTTTAGTTAGTAATAGGGATAGATTTAAATTTAGGGAGTTTCTAGTTAGAAGTTATTATATCCCCTATAAAAAGGCATAGTAAGGCAGTTAGGTGCCTTCTTTAAATTACGCCTATTAATATATTAAAAGCGGCTATTGCTCGAGTTATTCCTAATTTAGAATCCGTATAAAAAAGGGTCCTATTCTTATATTTCTAGGTCCTAGAAAGAATCCTCTGCCTCTAAGGAAACTTTTTAGCAATTTCGTTACTCTAGGATCCGCTAATTCCTAGATATTTTCGTCCTAGCTTTTAAAGGCATCCTAAAAATCCTTAAAGAGAAAAGTGCTAGAGCTCCTAGATAATTTTATAAAATATAAGATCTAGAGTTCGATATTAGTTAGATCTTAATATAAATTCGGGATAAGTTTATCCTAGTTTTTAATATTTTTAATTAAGGCGTTTTTTATCTTTTTTGCGAGATCCTAGAGGTTAATCTATATAATCTCCTAAGCGAACTTAGTAATCTAGGGTTATTAGTAATTACCTTCTATAGTAATTTCTGCTAATATCCTAGTTATTATTAACGAGAATTCGTATCGATTTTACGGATATCTTTATCTAGTATTAAGATAGGTTTCTAAGGGATTAAAACCGCAGGCTATAAGAGTCCGTTCCTCCTTAGTCTCGATATTGCTCCTCTAAATAGTCGATATAGCCGCAAGTTCCTAGATAGTTAAAACCGCAAACTCTAGAAGTCTATTTATATCTAAGAGGTCTATTAGCTTTCTTAGCTTAGAAACGGGCAACCTAGTCTAGCTAATCTATATATTATTAGATATAGGACTTATATTAATAGCTAATAGTAATACTAATTAGTATAAGTAGGGTATTAATATATATTAGTATAATATAAGAGAGGACTCTATTTAAGTTAGCTTAGGTCCTTAATCTATTAATATCTACTTATATCTATCTCTTTTTTTCCTCTATTAAAGAGGAAGATAAAATATATATAAATTCTTAAAGGCATTTAGGTTAAACTAAAGGCAATATATAATTATCCTAAACTCTATATAATCCGAATATATAGCTACCCCTTTTCTCCTTTAAACTATTATTGCTATAATCTTAGTATAAACTTATTACGATATTATATACTTATTATACTAAGTTTAGGGGTAATCTACTTTCCTTTCTATACTGCCCTTATTATACTCCTATCTCTTATCTAAAGGGGCATAATACTTATATAAAAAGGGGTAATATATACTATAATAGGGATAATATAGAATATCTAATAGAAAGGGGTTTACGTATATTATAACTATAACTATCGCCGAGTTAGTAGTAAGAAAAGGGCTTATATAGAAACAAGTTATTCCGTATTCTATAGTTGCGTCCCTAATTCTAACAAATATATAATATCTTCGGGCAGGTTATTATTATATATAATAATCTCTCTCTCGTATTAGGGTAGGATTTGCTTCTCTGCGTTAAAGTTAACTATTAACGCTAAAGCGCTAGCAACTTAAGCCTAGGTAAGGTTAAATCTAGTTAGAGCGTTAGTTATAGTCTATAGCAAGTACTACTAGAGTAAGTCGATAATTATCTTCCTAATAGCAGCCTTAATATTATTAGTAAATAGGGAGAGTCTAGAATAAAGCTTCGTTTTGCTAAATTCTCGCACTATAGCCTAGACGCGTTCTATTACGTTAGGGGGGATAAGTCCTACTAAGTTATTATATATAGTTTGCTTAATAATATTAAAAAGGACTAGAGTAGTACTATTTAGTATATTTAATAATTCTCGATTAGTAAGTAAGTATATTTACGCTATAGTATACTAGCGCTAAGGGGGGGGTTATAAGGGAGTACGGCCTCTCGACGTGCTGCCTTGCCCCTAGCTACTATAATCCCAGGCTAGGATTACTATAGCTACTAAGCAGCGGGAGTCGCCTTAGAGTTCCTACTATATATTGTGTCCTCTTAATACCGGAGTCGCGCTAGGATTAAGCGCAAGTTTTTCCCCCTATAGTACTTATAGTATAATTAGATCGAACTTCTAAAGTCTAGGATAAGATAAAGAACTTTATAGGGAAGCTATATAATTTGCTTAACGATATTATCTATTTGTTTTTTAACGTTTATTTTTTATTAAAAATTGCCCCTAGATACTTCTATTTAATTTTCCCTTATATTTAGACTAGCTAAGCATAGTAGTACTTTATAAATTATATTAAATAGTATAATACCTTTAAGGCGTAATATAACTAACTTAAGAAATACTTCGAGTCGGATATTAATTACGTATACTATTTTACTAACTAGATATTAACTATATTTTAATCTATTTGCAGGACGAATTCGGAACTCTCTTTATATAAGGTTCTCTAGAAACTATTTAATAAACTAGAGTTATATTAATAAGCCTTTAGAAAGGGATATAAAAGAGATACTTCCTTACGCATAATAATTATTAATATATGCTAAGGAGTACTAGAACTTAAGTTTATACTATTTCGACTAGCTAAGGATATCGAGAACTTGCAAGCAGATTTATAATCTGCCTTAGAAATATCGATTATAAAGAATAAAGCCGAATAGATATTATAATATAGCGCAATTTATTATCTAGACTATAGATATTAGAATAATATATAAAATCGGTCGGAAGATAGTTTAAGAATAACTTAAGTCTAATCTAATTTTAGACTAAATAAGAACTAGACTCGAAAGTATTTTATATATAGCAAGGTTAGTTACTAGTCGACTAAATACCTGCCTAAAGAATAAAAGCAGGCAAAGACCTCGTATATAGTATACTGCGAATTTTTAGATAATAGCCCTTAGGACTTTATAGCCTATATTATAGTATTTAAAGGACTTAAATTATATAATAAAAAATAGTATATAATTAATAATAACCTAGAGGATATTTTAAGGCAATAGGAAGCCTCTTAGTTCCTTTCTATATTAGTATTTATGCACCTTCTTACTAAATGCGACGCGAAATTAGATATAATAAAACCTATACTAGCTTTATAATTCCTTTTCAAGGATCGATATTCCTAATAGTCTTTTTAGGGAATTATAATCGATACTAGTACTATATAAATTTCAACTACTAGACGAAATTAGGTTAAAGCCTTATAGAAAATAATACTATATTTTATAGTTAATAAAGCATCTGCTAGTACTAATTCTATTAAATTCGGCAAAGGATAAAGTATACTTATACTTAGTAATATAACTATTAAAACTCCGTTTAGCAATATTACTTTTTACGTTCTTACTTCGCCTACCCCTTTTCTTCTTTTTTTAGCAGATATAAATCGTTTAAAGATTTTCTTCTAGAATATAATAAACGAGCTTATTAGCTAAGATAAAACGCTGCTAGTTATTCGCAAATAAGGGCACCCTTAGTTCTTCTTTTAACCCGAAAACGCCGCGATTTTATTCCTAACTAAATCCGAAATTAGGATAATCTACTGCTAATTTAGACACCCTATAGTATAATAATTATACTAACTTTTATCTAGAGCTAGATATAAAATACTAATAACTACTCTCGAAAGCATCTCGAAGTTCTGCTAATATTATTAGTTATATAGCAAGGCACCTAGCCGATTTAAGTTTACGCTTTATAATAATAAAAAGTTTAATTTTAAGATTATTATAGATATTATATACCTAAGTAGAAAACTAGTTTTTTACGTTATTAACGCTATAATATCTTTTTAGGCCGCCCGATTCCTGCGTTTAATATCGACTAAGGATACCTAGGAAGCGTTAAGAATAATATAAATCGATATATACTTAGGACCCCCGGATTCGCTCTAATATAATATAAGCACGAATTTTTTATCTAAGGAATTCTAGAATAAATCTAGATAAATAGGAATTACCTGCTAGCAAGTACTAGTAAAAGCGTATTAGTTAGTAGGGAAGGTTAAAAGATACTATGCCCCCTTTTGCTAGGCATATAAGATCCTTAGTACTAAAATCGGAGCGATAATAGGACGAGATTCTATTTTCTAGATAGTAGTTAAAGCTATAAATAATACTGCTAGCCTAGATAGATTAGTTCTAACCTTCCTTATTTTTAGCGCATATCTAAGGATTACTTAGGATTCTCTACTATCGAAAACTACTTAAGAATAAGCTAAAGCCGTTTAGAAAGCAATAACGAGTCTTTGAGAAATTATAGCATCTCGATAACTAAAAAAGGCACTATCTATTAGGAATAGCCCTAATATAATAACGCTTTTTTAACTCTTTTTGCAAAGCTAGGTTAAGGTTTAGAGAAAAAAGGATAGCTAGACTAGTCCTTTTATACTCGAGGCTATTAATAGCTATAATATTATAATCCGGTCCTCGACTAGTCTCTAAGTATTTTAGTTAATATATATATAGCCTTACTTTTTAGATAATCCCTAACTAAAGGCTGCCTAGGAATAAGATAAAAACGACCCGAAATCTACTAGAAAATAGACCTAGTTCTCGCAACGTTTAGAAGTATAACTGCTATAGTTACTAAAAACCTCGACCTAATTTATATCTAAGAAAGAATAGGATAACTTTGCGCTTTTTTTTTATTTTTGCGTAGAAGGCAAGATTATAACCCCTAGACCTCTATTTAAAGTATTAGACTAAAAGGAGATTATAGACCTTATAAGCCGTAGTATTTTTTCTTTCGAATAGTTCGATCCTACCTAGTATAAAAGAGTTCGGATTTTTCGTGCCTAACTTATCCGCAAAGTTAAGGATAAAATAACTAATCGCCTATATAAAAAATTATAACTAATTATTATAGGATATAATAATAATAGAAAGAAGGAGATCCTTACCTAGTCTCCTATAATTTAAAGGGTTAGCTAATAATTGCTTTTAGCTCTAGCTCCTATATATATCGCTTAGGGGATAAAGTTATGCCTTTGCGATATTACCTAGGCTTATCTATAATCCTAATCGATACTCGAATAAATAATCCTTGCAAGCCTTCTAAAAGAACTCTAGGATAAGTACCTACTTTAGATAATTATCCGAGTTATTAAGCCGTTATATAGTATTACTAAGTCTAGTATTTATTAGTTTTAGACTTATTTCGAGTACTATATTTAACGGCTTTATATATAACCCTCTATGTTTAATAACTGCCTTCTCCTTTTGCATTCTAGCCGCTCTTATTTTAGTCTTATTAGGATATAAACTAATAATACGATTATTCTTAGTATTAATTCTTTCTATAAGCAAGAAGAGGCTAAGCTAAATTCCGCCTAAATTTGCTTAAATTCCTAAGTAAACTTAACCCTAGGAAGCATAACGGATTTTAATAGTTTATAGTTATATCTTATATCGAATTTACTAGTAATTTAATAAAAAGGCTAGGCTGCTAAGATTAAAGTTATTAATTATTCCTAGCCTGATTTTGCTTAATGCTACCTTGAATAGCGTGCGCAAGGAGGCTATATTGCGTTTATTTGCTAACTAGAGGCTGCGTTCGACCTATTTATTGCCGCCTAGCAATACTAACCTACTAAGAAAGACTGCTAGAGGATTAATAAGCAGCTATAATAGCAAAAGGATAATTAGTAGCGCGGATTAATATATATCCTACTTAACTTTTTAGCACTTAAATTATTTATTTTTATAAATAGATTACTTATAAATAATAACGACTTATTATTATAGATTAGATATATTATTATCCTAGGTAATAAAAATAGGATAGTAAATAAGTTCGTTATAAAAGGAAATATTATCTATTAGAGTTCTACGAAATATAAAAGGATTACCTAGAGTATCCTTGCCTTAGAAATATATAGCATATTATTAGGATTCGATATTAGAATCTCCCTAGCAATAATACTAAATCGTATTATAGCCGAGCTAGGATTAGCCCGAGTTCCTATCGTATTATATATAGATTTATTCTTGCTCTACGAGTACCTTATTAAGCTTAGAATAATAAAAGAAAAACGACTTATAATCGATATTATATCTATCCAAGAGTTATATAAGGGGCGAGAAATTAATAAAATCTAATAGATTGCAGGGAAGGATAATCCCGCGGATACTATAATAAAAGCAACCCTAAATAAGACGCTAGAACGTCTTATCGATATAAATAAGGCTACTATCTTGCTAGAGGGATTTATAATAAGGAAGGAGATAAACTAGTATAATATTAGATTAAATCCGAACAAAATTCGATTTAATAAAAAAAGAACTGCTAGTATATATTCGTTAGAATTAGGGACGCAACTATAAAATATAGGATAACCTGTTTCTATATAAGCCCCTTTCTTATAACTAACTTAGCAATAGTTATAGTTATATTATACGCAAAACCCCTTTCTGCTAGATATTCTATATTATCCCTATTATAGTGCATATTACCCCTTTCTATATAAGTATTATACCCCTTTAGATAGGAGATAGGAGCATAATAGGGGCAGTATAGAAAGGGAAGTAAATTACCCCTAAACTTAGTATAATAAGTATATAATATTATAGTAAGTTTATGCTAAGATTATAGCAATAATAGTTTAAAAGAGAAAGGTAGCGGCTATATATTTGGATTATACGGAGTTTAGGATAATATATATTACCTCTAGTTTAACCTAGATGCCTTTAAGAATTTATATATATTTCGTCTTCCTCTCTAATAGAGGAAGAAGAGAGATAGATATAAGTAGATATTAATAGATTAAGGACCCGAGCTAACTTAAGCAGAGTCCTCTCTTGTGTTATACTAATATATATTAATGCCCTACCTATAAAAACTCTATTTAGAAATATTACCTTTTATATTCTTACTTTGCCTACCCCTTTTCTTCTTTTTTTAGCAGATATAGATTGCTTAAAGATTTTCTTCTAGAATATAATAAACGAGCTTATTAGCTAGGATAAAATACTACTAGTTATTTGCAAATAGGGGCACCCTTAGTTCTTCCTTTAACTAGAAGACGCTATAATTTTATTCCTAACTAAATCCGAAATCCGGATAATCTACTGCTAATTTAGACACCCTATAGTATAACAATTATACTAACTTCTATCTAGAGCTAGATATAAAATACTAATAACTACTCTTAAAAGCATTTCGAAGTTCTGCTAATATTATTAGTTATATAGCAAGGCACCTAGCTAATTTAAGTTTATACTTTATAATAATAAAGAGTTTAATTTCGAGATTATTATAAATATTATATACTTAAGTAGAAAACTAGTTCTTTATATTATTAACGCTATAATATCTTTTTAGGCTGCCTAATTCCTACGATTAATATTAACTAAGGATACCTAGGAAGCATTAAGGATAATATAAATCGATATATACTTAGGACCCCTAGATTCGCTCTAATATAATATAGGTACGAATTTTTTATCTAAGGAATTCTAAAACGAATCTAAATAAATAGGAATTACCTGCTAGCAAGTACTAGTAGAAGCGTATTAGTCTATAGGGAAGGTTAAAAAATACTATACCCCCCTCCGCTAGGTATATAAGATCCTTAGCACTAAAATCGGAGCAATAATAGGACGAGATTTAATTTTCTAGATAGCAGTTAAAGCTATAAATAATACTGCTAGCCTAGATAGATTAGTTCTAACTCTCCTTATTTTTAGTGCATATTTAAGGATTACTTAGGATTTTCTACTATCGAAAACTACTCGAGAATAGGCTAAAGCCGTTTAGAAAGCAATAACGAGTCTTCGAGAAATTATAGTATCTCGATAACTAAAAAAGGCACTATCTACTAGGAATAGCTAATATAATAACGCTTTTTTAACTCCTATTATAAAGCTAGGTTAAAGTTTAGAGAGAAAAGGACGGCTAGACTAGTCCTTTTACCCTCGAAGCTATTAATAGCTACGATATTATAATCTAGTCCTCTACTAGTCTCTAGGTATTTTAGTTAATATATATATAGCTTTACTTTTTAAATAATCCCTAACTAAAGGCTGCCTAGGAATAGGATAAAAATAACCTAAAACCTGCCTAAAAATAGACCTAGTTCTTATAGCGTTTAGAGGTCTACCTACTATAGTTACTAAAGACCTCTACTTAATTTATATCTAAGAAAGAATAGGACGACTTTACGCTTTTTCTTTATTTTCGTATAGAAGGCAGGATTATAACCCCTAGACCCCTATTTAAAGTATTAGACTAAAAGGAGATTATAGACCTTATAGGCTAAGGTATTTTCTCTTTCGAATAGTTTAATCCCGCCTAGTATAAAGGAGTTCGGATTTTTTGTGCCTAACTTATCCGCAAAGTTAAGGATAAAATAACTAATTACCTATACAAAAAATTACGATTAATTATTATAGGATATAATAATAACGGAAAGAAGGAGATCTTAACCTAGTCTCCTATAATCTAAAGGGTTAGCTAATAATTGCTTTTAGCTCTAGCTTTAATATATATTACTTAGGGGATAAAGTTATGCCTTTATAATATTACCTAGGCTTATCTATAATCCTAATTAATACTTAAACGAACTATACTTATAAGCCTTGTAAAAGAACTCTAGGATAAGTACCTACTTTAAACGATTATCTAAGTTATTAAGCTATTATATAGTATTACTAAGTCTAGTATTTACTAGTTTTAGACTTATTTCGAGTACTATATTTAATAGCTTTATATATAACCCTCTATATTTAATAACTGCCTTCTCCTTTTATATTCTAGCTATACTTATTTTAGTCTTATTAGGATATAAACTAATAATATAATTATTCTTAGTACTAATTTTTTCTATAAGCAGGAAAAGGCTAAACTAAATTCTGCCCGAATTTGCTTAAAACCCTAAGTAAACTTAACCCTAGGTAGCGTAATAGATTTTAATAGTTCGTAGTTATATCTTATATCGAATTCGCTAGCAATTCGATAAAAAGGCTAGGCTACTAAGATTAAAGTTATTAATTATTCCTAACCTAATTTTGCTTAATACTACCTCGAATAATATTCGCAAGGAGGCTATATTGCGTCTATTTGCTAACTAGAGGCTGCGTTCGACCTATCTATTACTGCCTAGCAATACTAACCTACTATAAAAGACTACTAGAGGATTAATAAGCGGCTATAATAGCAAAAGGATAATTAGTAGCGCGGATTAATATATATCCCCCTTAACCTTTTAGCACTTAAATTATTTATTTTTATAGATAGATTACTTATAAATAATAACAACTTATTTTTATAAATTAGATATATTATTATCCTAGGTAATAAAAATAGGATAGTAAATAAGTTTATTATAAAAGGAAATATTATCTATTAGAGTTCTATAAAATATAAAAGAATTACCTAGAGTATCCTTGCCTTAGAAATATATAGTATATTATTAGGATTTAATATTAGAATCTCCCTAGCAATAATACTAAATTATATTATAGCTAAGCTAGGATTAGCCCGAGTTCCTATTATATTATATATAGATTCGTTCTTGCTCTATAAGTACCTTATTAAGCTTAGAATAAAAAAAGAAAAATAACTAATAATCGATATTATATCTATCCGAGAGTTATATAAGGGGCGAGAAATTAATAAAATCTAATAGATTGCGGGAAAGGATAATCCTGCTAATACTATAATAAAAGCAACCCTAAATAAGACGCTAGAACGTTTTATTAATACTAATAAGGCTACTATCTCGCTAGAGGGATTTATAATAAGGAAGGAGATAAGCTAGCATAATATTAGATCGAATTCGAATAAGATTCGATTTAATAAAAAAAGAACTACTAGTATATATTTATTAGAATTAGGGATATAACTATAGGAGGCAGAATAATATATTTCTATATAAGCCCCTTTCTTATAACTAACTTAGTAATAGTTATAGTTATAATATATATAAACCCCTTTCTACTAGATATTCTATATTATCCCCGTTATAGTATATATTACCCCTTTCTATATAAGTATCGTGCCCCTTTAAATAGAAGATAGGAGCATAATAGGGGCAGTATAGAAGGGGAAGTAGATTACTCCTAAACTTAGTATAATAAGCATATAATATCGTAATAAGTTTATACTAAAATCGTAGCAATAATAGTTTAAAGGAGAAAAAAGGCAGCTATATATTCGGATTATACAGAGTTTAGGATAATTATATATTACTTCTAGTTTAACCTAGATGCCGTTAAGACTTTATATATATTTCGTCTTCCTCTCTAATAGAGGAAGAAGGAGAGATAGATATAAGCAGATATTAATAGATTAAGGACCCGAGCTAACTTAAGCAGAGTCCTCTCTTATATTATACTAATATATATTAATGCCCTACCTATAAAAGAGGAAGATAAAATATATATATAATCTAAAA
>LKCN02000012.1:763423-791759 GCA_001633055.2 Ophiocordyceps polyrhachis-furcata BCC 54312 | reverse complement strand
ACTTTATATATATTTCGTCTTCCTCTCTAATAGAGGAAGAAGGAGAGATAGATATAAGCAGATATTAATAGATTAAGGACCCGAGCTAACTTAAGCAGAGTCCTCTCTTATATTATACTAATATATATTAATGCCCTACCTATAAAAGAGGAAGATAAAATATATATATAATCTAAAAGGCATCTAAGTTAAACTAGAGGTAATATATAATTATCCTAAACTCTATATAATCCGAATATATAGCTGCCTTTTTTCTCCTTTAAACTATTATCGCTATAATTTTAGTATAAACTTATTATAATATTATATACTCTTTATACTAAGTTTAGGGGTAATCTACTTCCCCTTTTATACTGCCTCTATTATACTCCTATTTCTTATCTAAAAGGGTATAATACTTATATAAAAAGGGGTAATATATACTATAATAGGGATAATATTAAATATCTAGTAGAAAAGGGTTTATATATATTATAACTATAATAATTACTAAGTTAGTTATAAAAAAGGGCTTATATAGAAATAAGTTATTCTATATTTTATAGTTATATCCCTAATTCTAACGAATATATACTAGTAGTTCTTTCTTTATTAAATCGAATTTTATTTAGATTTAATCTAATATTATACTAGTTTATCTCCTTCCTTATTATAAATCCCTCTAGCAAAATAGTAGCCTTTTTTATATTAATAAAACGTTCTAGCGTCTTATTTAGGGTCGCTTTTATTATAGTATTAGCAGGATTATCCTTTCCTGCAATCTATTAGATCTTATTAATTTCTCGCCCCTTATATAATTCTCGGATAGATATAATATTAATTATAAGTTGCTTTTCTTTTATTATTCTAAGCTTAATAAGGCATTTATAAAGCAAGAACGAATCCGCATATAATATAATAGAAACTTAGGCTAATCCTAGCTTAGCTATAATATAATTTAGTATTATTACTAGGGAGATTCTAATATCGAATCCTAATAATATACTATATATTTCTAAGGTAAGGATACTCTAGGTAATCCTTTTATATTTCGTAGAACTTTAGTAAATAACGTTTCTTTTTATTATAAACCTATTTACTATCCTATTTTCGTTGCCTAGGATAATAATATATTTAATCTATAAGGATAAGTCGTTATTATTTGCAAGTAATCTATCTATAAAAATAAATAATTTAAGTGCTAAAGGGTTAAGAGGGATATACTTTAGTCCGCGCTGCTAATTATCCTTTTGCTATTATAGCTGCTTATTTATCCTCTAGTAGTCTTTTATAGTAGGTTAGTATTACTAAGCAGCGATAGATAGATTAAACGCAGCCTTTAGTTAGCAAATAGATGCAATATAGCCCCCTTGCATATATTATTCGAGGTAGTATTAAGCAAAATTAGGTTAGGAATAATTAATAACTTTAATCTTAGCAGCCTAGCCTTTTTATTAAATCGCTAGCGAATTCGATATAAAATATAACTATAAACTATTAAAATCTATTATACTGCCTAGGATTAGGTTTACTCGGGGTTTTAAGTAAATTTAAGCGGAATTTAGTTTAGCCTCTTCTTACTTATAGAAAGAATTAGTACTAAGAATAATTATATTATTAGTTTATATCCTAATAAGACTAAAATAAATATAGCTAAAATATAAGAAGAGAAGGCAGTTATTAAATATAGAGGGTTATATATAAAGCCGTTAAATATAATACTTAAAATAGGTCTAAAACTAATAAACGCTAAACTTAGTAATACTATATAATAGCTTAATAACTCGGATAATTATCTAAAAAGGGTACTTATCCTAGAGTTCTTTTAGAAGACTTATAAGTATTATTCGTTTAAGTATCGATTAGGATTATAGATAAGCCTAGGTAATATTATAAAGGCATAACTTTATCCCCTAATTAATATATATTAGAGCTAGAGCTAAAAGCAATTATTAGCTAACCTTTTAGATTATAGGAGACTAGGTTAGGATTTCTTTCTTTCTATTATTATTATATCCTATAATAATTAGTTATAATTTTTCGTATAGGTAATTAGTTATTTTATCCTTAACTTCTTAGATAAGTCTAGTACGAAAAATCCAAACTCCTTTATACTAGGCGGGATTAAACTATTTAAAAGAGAAAACACTTTAGCCTATAAGGTCTATAATCTCCTTTTAGTCTAATGCTTTAAACAGGGGTCTAGGGGTTATAATCTTGCCTTCTATACGAAAATAAAGAGAGAGCACGAAATTATCCTATTCTTTAAAAGGTTATATAAGCAGTAGATAAAAAGTTGATAAATTAGGAAGGTAATTACGTAATAGAGAAGAAGAAGAGGAATTACTTAATAGTCTGAAAGAGGAAATTAAAGAAGAATTAGAGGCAGGAGAGGTGTTTATATTAAGAAGGTGAGAAAAGCTAATGCTAATAATTCTTCCAAGTAGGTAGGAAAACCCTCCTCCTTTTATAGACAATTTCTCAGAAATAAAGGTACTTCTCGAGATACTTTAAAGTTCCTACTTATAGTACTCTAACGTACCTATATATTACTACTTTCCCCTTGTTTTAAGGTACTTTCTTTCTTAAGATATTTAACTTAGAAGATTGGCAATTTATAGGAAGACTTGTATCGATCTGACTAATCTAACTAATCTAATCGATCTAATCGATCTAATTAATCCAATCGATCTAATTAATCCAATCGATCTAACCCGCTATAACCGCTATAACGTGCCTGCTATAGTCCCTATAAGTACGTACCTACCCCGCTATAAGCGCTTATGCTTAGGGGGGTATAGGTATAAATTAGGCTATATATGTTTTAAGTCTTTTTTATAAGCTTATTTCTTATCCGTTTAAGATAAAAAGATATGCATTTTAAAGCGTTTTAAAAAGGCTATAAAATAGTATAGGTCTTGTTTTATAATAGTACCTATTATATATTTTTTTATTAAGCTTTTTATAGCTGTATTATTATATATACTCTTACAATTCTTTCTTAGATATAAATTAGGTTAAAGTTTTTAGTAATCGTAGCAGTTATACTTCTAAATACTATAAGAACCGGGTTTATTTTTAGGCAGGTTTTAAGTTGTTTTTATCCTATTCCTAGGCAGCCTTTAGTTAGGCATTATTTAAAAAGTAAGGCTATATATATATTAACCGAAATACCTAGAGACTAGTCGAGGACCGGATTCTAATATCGTAGCTATTAATAGCCTCGAGGGTAAAAGGACTAGTCTAGCCGTCCTTTTCTCTCTAAACCTTAACCTAGCTTTGCAATAGGAGTTAAAAGAGCGTTATTATATTAGGGCTATTCCTAGTAGATAGCGCTTCTTTTAGTTATTATAATACTATAATTTCTTGAAGACTTATTATTGCTTTCCGAATAGCTTTAGCCTATTCTTAAGTAGTTTTTAATAGGGGAGAATCCTAAGTAATCTATAGATATGCACTAAAAATAAGGAGAGTTAGAACTAGTCTATCTAGGCTAATAGTATTCTTAATAGTTTTAACTGCTATCTAGAGAATTATATCTTATCTAATTATTGCTCTAATTTTAATGCTAAGGATTTTATATGCCTAGCAAAAAGGGGTATAGTATCTTTTAACCTTCCTTATAGACTAATACGCTTCTACTAGTACTTACTAGCAGGTAATTCCTATTTAGTTAGATTTAGTCTAGAATTTCTTAGATAAAAAAATTATATTTATATTATATTATAGCGAATCTAGGGGTCCTAAGTAGGTATTAATCTATATTATTCTTAAGGCTTCCTAGGTATCCTTAATAGATATCGAATATAGGAATTAGGCGGCCTAAAAAAATATTATAGTATTAATAATATAAAGAACTAGTTTGCTACTTAGGTATATAACGTCTATAATAATTTCGAAATTAAACTCTTTATTATTATAAAGCGTAAATATTAATCGGCTAGGTGCCTTGCTATATAACTAATAATATCTATAGAACTTTAAAATGCTTTCGAGAGTAGTTATTAGTATTTTATATCTAGCTCTAGATAGAAGTTAGTATAATTGCTATACTATAGGGTGTCTAAATTAGCAGTAGATTATCCGGATTTCGGATTTAGTTAGGAATAAAATCGTAGCGTTTTCTAGTTAAAAAAAGAACTAAGGGTATCCCTATTTGCGAATAACTAGTAGCACTTTATCCTAGCTAATAAGCTCGTTTATTATATTCTAGAAGAAAATCTTTAAATAATCTATATCTATTAAAGAAAAAAGAAAAAAGGTAGGCAAAGTAAGAATATAAAAAGTAATATTTCTAAACAGAGTTTTAATAGTTATATTACTAAGTATAAGTATATTTTATCCTTTGCCGAATTTAATAGAATTAGTGCTAGTAGATGCTTTATTAACTATAAGATATAGTATTATTTTCTATAGGGCTTTAACCTAATTTTATCTAGTAGTCGAAATTTATATAGCACTAGTATTAATTATAATTCCCTAAAAAGACTATTAGGAATATTAATCCTTAAGAAGAAATTATAAAGCTAGTATAAGTTCTATTACGTCTAATTTTAGGTTATATCTAGTAAGAAGGTATATAAATACTAACGTAGGAAGGAACTAAGAGGCTTCTTATTGCCTTAAAATATTATCCGGGTTATTATTAATCGTATACTATTCTTCGTTATATAACTTAAGTCCTTCGAATATAGTTATATAGGCTATAAAGTCCTAAAGGCTATTATCTAAAAATTCGTAGTATACTATATATAAAGTCTTCGCCTGCTTTTATTCTTTAGGCAGGTATTTAGTTAACTAGTAACTAACCTTACTATATATAAAATACTTTCGAGTCTAATTTTTATTTAGTCTAAAATCGGATTAGACTTAGGTTATTTTCGAACTATCTTCGAATTAATTTTATATATTATTCTAATATCTATAGTCTAGAGAATAAATTACGCTCTATTATAATATCTATTTAGCTTTAGTCTTTATAATCGATATTTCTAGTATAGATTGTAAATCTACTTATAAGTTCTTAGTATTTTTAGCTAGTTAGAATAACGCAAACTTAAGTTCTAGTACTCCTTAGTATATATTAATAATTATTATATATAAAGGGGTATTTCTTTTATACCCCTTACTAAAGGCTTATTAATATAACTCTAGTTTATTAAATAGTTTCTAGAGAATATTATATAGAGGCAGTTCCGAATTTGCCCTGCGAATAGATTAGAAAGAGGTTAATATCTAGTTAATAAAGTAGTACGCGTAATTAATATCTAACTTAAAGTATTTCTTAAGTTAGTTATATTGCGTTTTAAAAGTATTATACTACTTAATATAATCTATAAAGTACTATTATATATAACTAGTCTAAATATAAGGGAAAATTAAATAGAAGTAGCTAGGGGTAATTTTTAACAAAAAATAAATATTAAAAAATAAACGGATAATATTATTAAGCAAATTATATAGTTTCCCTATAAAGTTCTTTATCTTATCTTAGACTTTAGTAAATTTAATTATAATATTATTATTAATAGGCAAGTTAGGAGTCGATTTTTAAGGGTAACTTAATATAAAATTTAAAAGGGATTGATTTAGGCTTTTCCTAAAATTAAATCGAACTCGAAGCAATTTCTTATAGAGTTCTTATATTATTCTAGTTATATTCTAGAAAGGCTATATCCTATATAGGTAGGTTTTAGAATTAATATAATATTAGATATTAAGTTCGTCCCTAGGGAATATCTTTATCTATTATAAGTTCTATAGATAGAGTTATTTAGGAGTTCGTTTAGGGGATAGGTAAAGGTTCTCTTTAACGTAGTAGTAAAGGGTTCTAAATTAGTAGTATTTGCCCTCTAGTTAGCGATTAGGATAGATTCGAATTTAGGGAGTTTCTAATTAGAGGTTATTATATCTCCTATAGAAGGGTATAGTAAGGCAGTTATATATCTTTTTTAAATTACGCCTATTAATATATTAAGAGCGGCTATTACTCGAGCTATTCCTAGTTTAGGATCTATATAAGAAAGGGTCCTATTCTTATATTTCTAGGTCCTAGAAAGAATCCTCTGCTTCTAAGGAAACTTTTTAGCAATTTTATTACTCTAGGATCCGCTAATTCCTAAATATTTTCGTCCTAGCCTTCGAAAGCATCCTAAAAATCCTTAAAAAGAAAAGTACTAGAGCTTCTAGATAATTTTATAAAATATAAAATCTAGAGTTCGATATTAGTCGGATTTTAATATAAATTTAGGATAGAGTTATCCTAGTTTTTGATTTATTTAATTAAGGCGTTTTTTATCTTTTTTATAAGATCCTAGAGGTTAATTTATATAATCTCCTAAGCAAACTCGGTATTCTAGGGTTATTAGCGATTACCTTTTATAGTAATTTCTACTAATATCCTAGTTATTATTAACGAGAATTTATATTAATTTTATAAGTGCTTTTATCTAGTATTAAAATAGGTTTCTAAGAGATTAAAACTATAGGCTATAGGAGTCTATTCCTTATTAGTCTTAATATTACTCTTCTAACTCCTCTAAATAGTTAATATAGTAGCAAGTTCCTAGATAGTTAAAACTACGAACTCTAGGAGTCTATTTATATCTAAGAGGTCTATTAGCTTTCTTAGCTTAGAAATAGGCAACCTAGTCTAGCTAATCTATATATTATTAGATATAGGACTTATATTAATAGCTAATAGTAATACTAATTAGTATAAGTAGGGTATTAATATATATTAGTATAATATAAGAGAGGACTCTACTTAAGTTAGCTCGGGTCCTTAATCTATTAATATCTGCTTATATCTATTTCTCTTTTTCTTCCTTTATTAGAGAGGAAGACAAAATATATATATAATCTAAAAAGCATCTAGGTTAAACTAGAGGTAATATATAATTATCCTAAACTCTATATAATCTAAATATATAGCTGCCTCTTTTCTCCTTTAAACTATTATTGCTATAATTTTAGCATAAACTTATTATAATATTATATACTCTTAATGCTAAGTTTAGGGGTAATCTATTTCCCCTTTTATACTGCCCTTATTATACTCCTATTTCTTATCTAAAAGGGCACGATACTTATATAGAAAGGGGTAATATATACTATAACGGGGATAATATTAAATATCTAGCAGAAAGGGGTTTGCGTGCATTATAACTATAATAATCGCCGAGTTAGTTATAAAAAAGGGGCTTATGCGGAAACAAGTTATTCCGTATTCTATAGTTGCGTCCCTAATTCTAACAAACACACACCCTCTCCTCTTCTACTACTACTTCTAGCCTCTATTTCTTAGCTAGCACTTTTATAATATTGCTATTACTATTGCTATTATAGTTATAAAAAGCAGCCCTTAATTACTTAGCCCCTATCCCCTTTTTTGCTTTTAGTAGTATTAGGGCAGCTTTAAGTATATATATTATTAGCTTGCCCCTAATATTAAGGTTTGTAATATAGGGCTAGATTAGTCTATCTGTATCTAGGGAGAAGTCCTTTACCCCCTAGGCCCTAGGGATATATACTTACTTATTTAGGTTAATACTATAAGTAGGGCATTAATATATATTAGTATAATATAAAAGAGGACTCTGCTTAAGTTAGCTCGGGTCCTTAATCTATTAATATCTGCTTATATCTATCTCTCTTCTTTCTTCCTTAAGGGAAAAAGGCAGAGTTTATATATATAGTTCCCTAATCCTAATCCTCTTCTTCTGCTTTATTTTCCTAATCTCCTTATAATCTGCTTCTAATCTTAGACTAAGTTCGATCCGATTATACTACGAGTACTGCCTAAATATAGCCCTATTATATAATTAAATGCTTCGTCTATACGTAACTATCCCTAGTTATTTTCTTTAGGGGCAGGCATGCGTTAAAACGCGTAGACGATTCGTATTGTGCATAGTTGTATTTATATAAATACTAAGAAGATTACTAAGAATCCTGCTAAAGTGCTAACTATTATATATATAATACGTATTAATACTCCCCTAGTATACTAACTATTTTTCTTAGATATAAAAAATCGCTTTTTAGTATTAGCGTATATTACTTAGCTCCCTTAGGATCTCCTAGCCTATAGCCTTTATAAGGCCCTTTAGCACTTAGACTAGACTCGTAATTATTATTATTATTATTAGTAAGTTCTTTATTACTATTAGTATAGGCAGGACTACTATAAGTATAGCTAGGGCTAGGGCAGGCATAACTAGGACTAGGAGGAGTATAACTAGGGAGACTATAGCTTGCGCTATAAAACCCCTAGACTCCTTACTCTAGTACTAGTTCTACGCCTTTTATAGCTCCTAACTAAGTTAATACTACTATTACTATTAGATTAAACTCCTACTCTCCTAGCTTAGGACCCTAGGGCGTACTTACCTCTGCTATATTAGTAGTTCCTCTTTTAATAATAAATTTAATAGCTGCCTGCCTTTTCTCTATAATAGTAAAGTCTATTACTTATTCCTATTAGCCTCTCTCCCTCCTTATAAGCCTCCTGCTCTTAACTTACTATTTAGTATTTTTATTATAAAGTTATATAATAATAATAACTAGCTAAGCAAGTGCTTACTACTAGTTAATTTTCGCTCTTATTATATAACCCCTAGGCGTACTTACTAGTTTAACCCTAGCAAACCTAGCCTTTCTTAATAAGCCTATTAATATATACCTTATAGGGTACTGCCTATAGTCTATTAGGCTTAACTACTACTAGTATTAGTTAAGTAGAGATTATAATAAGAGGTAGGGCTGCTATTTTTCGCTAAGTTACTATTATTATTATTATCTTGCTATTACTTAGTATAGGTAGGGCATTAATATATGTTAGTATAATATAAGAAAGGACTCTGCTTAAGTTAGATCGGGTCCTTAATCTATTAATATCTGCTTATATCTATCCCTCTTCTTCCTCTATTAGAGAGGAAGATAAAATATATATAAAGTCTTAAAGGCATCTAGGTTAAACTAGAGGCAATATACAATTATCCTAAACTCCGTATAATTCGAATATATAGCCGCCCCCTTTCTCCTTTAAACTATTATTGCTATAATCTTAGTATAAACTTATTACGATATTATATGCTTATTATGCTAAGTTTAGGGGTAATCTACTTCCCTTTCTATACTGCCCCTATTATGCTCCTATCTCCTATTTAAAGGGCACGATACTTATACAGAAAGGGGTAATATATACTATAATAGGGATAATATAGAATATCTAATAGAAAGGGGTTTTGCGTATATTATAACTATAACTATTGCTAAGTTAGTAGTAAGAAAGGGGCTTATACGGAAATAAGTTATTCTATATTCTATAGTTACGTCCCTAATTCTAATAAATATATACTAGCAGTTCTTTCTTTATCGAATCGAATTCTATCCGTATTCGATCTAATATCTTACTAGTTTATCTCCTTCCTTATTACGAATCCTTCTAGCAAGATAGTAGCCTTATTTATATTAATAAGACGTTCTAGCGTCTTATTTAGGGTTGCTTTTATTATAGTATTAGCGGGATTATCCTTTCCTGCAATCTATTAGATTTTATTAATCTCTCGCCTTTTATATAACTCTTAGATAGATATAATATCGATTATAAGTCGTTTTTCTTTTATTATTCTAAGCTTAATAAAGTACTTATAGAGCGAGAATAAATCCGTATATAATATAATAGGAACTCGGGCTAATCCTAGCTCGGCTATAATATAATTTAGTATTATTACTAGGGAGATTCTAATATCGAATCCTAATAATATGCTATATATTTCTAAGGCAAGGATACTTTAAGTAATCCTCTTATATTTTATAGAACTCTAATAGATAATATTTCCTTTTATAACGAATTTATTTACTATCCTATTTTAGTTGCCTAGGATAATAATATATCTAATCTATAAGGATAAGTCGTTATTATTTTTAATTAATCTATTTATAAAAATAAATAATTTTAGTACTAAAAGGTTAAGTAGGATATATATTAATCCGCGCTACTAATTATCTTTTTGCTATTATAGCTGCTTATTAATCCTCTAGTAGTCTTCCTTAGTAGGTTAGTATTGCTAGGCGGTAATAAATAGGTTAAACGCAGCCTCTAGTTAGCAAATAGACGCAATATAGCCTCCTCGCGTATATTATTCGAGATAGCTTTAGGCAAAATTAAGTTAGGAGTAATTAATAACTTTAATCTTAGCAGCCTAGCCTTTTTATCGAATTACTAGCGAATTCGATATAAGATATAACTGCGAACTATTAAAATCTATTACGCTTCCTAGGGTTAAGTTTACTTAGGGTTTTAAGCAAATTCGGGCGGAATTTAGCTTAGCCTCTTCTTGCTTATAGAAAGAATCGGTGCTAAAAATAATTATATTATTTGTTTATATCCTAATAAGACTAAAATAAAAGCGGCTAGAATACGAAAAGAGAAGGCAGTTATCGAATATAGAGGGTCGCATATAAAGCTATTAAATATAATATTTAAAATAGGTCTAAAACTAGTAAACTCTAGATTCTAAAATACTATATAATAGCTTAATAATACGGATAATCGTCTAAGGAGGGTACTTATCCTAGAGTTCTTTTAGAAAGCTTATAAGGATTATTTATTTAAGTATCGATTAGGATTATAGATAAGCCTAGGTAATATCGCAAAGGCATAACTTTATCCCCTAAGTAATATATATTAGAGCTAGAGCTAAAAGCAATTATTAGCTAACTTTTTAGATTATAGGAGATTAGGTTAGGATTTCCTTCTTTCTATTATTATTATATCCTATAATAATTAGTTATAATTTTTTGTATAGGTAATTAGTTATTTTATCCTTAACTTTGCGGATAAGTCTAGTATAAAAAATCTAAACTCTATTATACTAGGTAGGATTAAACTATTCGAAAGAGAAAACACCTTAGCCTATAAGGTCTATAATCTCCTTTTAGTCTAATGCTTTAAATAGGGGTCTAGGGGTTATAATCCTGCCTTTAGCGTAAAAATAAAGAAAAAGCGTAAAGTTGTCCTATTCTTTCTTAGATATAAATTAGGTCGAGGTCTTTAGTAACTATAGCAGTTATACTTCTAAACGCTGCGAGAACTAGGTTTGTTTTCGGGCAGATTTCGGGTTATTTTTATCCTATTCCTAGGCAGCCTTTAGTTAGGGATTATCTAAAAAGTAAGGCTGTATATATATTAACTAAAAGACCTAGGGACTAGTTAAGGACCGAATCGTAATATTATAGCTATCGATAGCCTTAAGGGTAAAAGGACTAGTCTAGCCGTCCTTTTCTCTCTAAACCTTAACCTAGCTTTATAATAGGAGTTAAAAGAGCATTATTATATTAGGGCTATTCCTAGTAGATAGCGCCTCTTTTAGTTATCGAGATACTATAATTTCTCGAAGACTTATTATTGCTTTCTAAACGGCTTTAGCCTATTCTCGAGTAGTTTTTAATAGTAGAGAATCCTAAGTAATCCTTAGATATATACTAAAAATAAGGAGGGTTAGAACTAATCTATCTAAGCTAGTAGTATTATTTATAGCTTTAACTACTATCTAAAGAATAGAATCTTATCCTATTATCGCTCCGATTTTAGTGCTAAGGATCTTATATACCTAGCAGAGGGGGGCATAGTATCTTTTAACCTTCCCTACGGACTAATACGCTTCTACTAGTACTTGCTAGCAGGTAATTCCTATTTATCTAGATTCGTTCTAGAATTCCTTAGATAAAAAGTTTATACCTATATCGTATTATAGCGAATCTAGGGGTCCTAAGTACGTATCGATCTATATCGTCCTTAATACTTCCTAGGTATCCTTAGTCGATATTAATCGCAGGAATTAGGCGGCCTAAAATAATATTATAGCGTTAATAACGTAAAGAACTAGTTTTCTATTTAGGTATATAACGTTTATAATAATCTCGAAATTAAACTCTTTATTATTATAAAGCGTAAACTTAAATTAGCTAGGTGCCTTGCTATATAACTAATAATATTAGCAGAACTTTAAGATACTTTCGAGAGTAGTTATTAGTATTTTATATCCGGCTCTAGATAAAAGTTAGTATAATTATCGTGCTATAAGGTATCTAAATTAGCAGTAGATTATCCTAATTTTAGATTTAGTTAGGAATAAAATCGCGGCGTCTTCTAGTTAAAGGAAGAACTAAGGGTGCCCCTATTTGCAAACAACTAGCAGCGTTTTATCCTAGCTAATAAGCTTGTTTATTATATTCTAGAAGAAAATCTTTAAACGATCTATATCTGCTAAAAAAAGAAGAAAAGGGGTAGGCAAAGTAAGAACGTAAAAAGTAATATTGCTAAACGGAGTTTTAATAGTTATATTACTAAGTATAAGTATACTTTATCCTTTACTAAATTTAATAAAATTAGTACTCGTAGATACTTTATTAACTTTAAAATATAGTATTATTTTCTATAGGGCTTTAACCTAATTTCGTCTAGGAGTCGAAATCTATATAGCATTAGTATTAATTATAATTCCCTAAAACGACTATTAGAAATATCGATCCTCGAGAAGAAATTATAAAGCTAGTACGGGTTCTATTACGTCTAATTTCGGGTTATATCTAGTAAGAAAGTATATAAATACTAATATAGAAAGGAACTAAGAGGCTTCCTATTGCCTTAAAATATCCTTAGGGTTATTATTAATCGCGTGCTATTCTTTATTATATAACTTAAGTCCTTCGAATGCCGTAATATAGGCTATAAAGTCCTAAGGGCTATTATCTAAAAATTTGTAGTATACTATATACGAGGTTTTCGCCCGCTTTTATTCTTTAGGCGGGTATTTAGTCGACTAGCAACTAACCTTACTATATATAAAATACTTTTAAGTCTAGTTCTTATTTAGTCTAAAATTAGATTAGACTTAGGTTATTCTTAAACTATCTTCTAACCGATTTTATATATTATTCTAATATCTATAGTCTAGATAATAAATAGCGCTCTATTATAATATCTATTTAGCTTTATTCTTTGCAATCAATATTTCTAGTACGGATTATAAATCTGCTTATAAGTTCTTAATATCCTTAGCTAGTTAAAATAACGCAAACTTAAGTTCTAGTACTCCTTAGTATGTATTAATAATTATTATATATAAAGGAGTATCTTCTTTATATCCCTTTCCGAGGGCTTGTTAATATAACTCTAGTTTATTAAATAGTTTCTAGAGAACCTCGTGCAAGGAGAGTTCTAAATTCGTCCTGCGAATAGATTAAAATATAGTCGATATCTAGTTAGTAAAATAGTATACGTAATTAATATCCGACTCGAAGTATTTCTTAAGTTAGTTATATTACGCCTTAAAGGTATTATACTATTTAATATAATCTATAAATATAGGTAGGGCATTAACATATATTAGTATAATATAAGAGAGGACTCTGCTTAAGTTAGCTCGGGTCCTTAATCTATTAATATCTGCTTATATCTATCTCTCTTTTTCTTCCTTAAGGGAAGAAGGCAGAGTTTATATATATAGTTCCCTAATCCTAATCCTCTTCTTCTGCTTTGTTTTCCTAATCTCTCTATAATCCGCTTCTAATCTTAGACTAAGTTCGATCCGATTATACTATAAGCACTCCCTAAATACAGCCCTATTATATAATTAAATGCTTTATCTATATATACCTATCCCTAGTTATTTCCTTTAGGGGCAGATACGCGTTAAGACGCGTAGACGATTTATATTATACGTAGTTATGTTTATATACTAGCAGTCCTCTTTTTATTATCGAATTATTATAAGGGAAAGAAATAACTAAAAAGAAGAAAGGTAATAAAGAAAATAGTATATAGGAAAGATAGAAAGGAAGAAATAATATAGGAAATAAAATAATTATTAGGATATTAATCGGAATACTAATAGAAATAGGGAAGGATCCTAAAAACTCGACTTGCGCTTAACCCTAGCGCGACTCTGGCATCGAGAGGATACGATATATAGTAGGAACTCTAAAGCGACTCCCGCCGCTTAGTAGCTATAGTAATCCTAGCCTAGGATCGTAGTAGCCAGGGGCAAGGCAGCACGTCGAGAGGCTATACTCCCTTATAACCCCCCCCTTAGCGCTAGTATACTATAGCGTAAATATACTTACTTACTAATCGAGAATTATTAAATATACTAAATAGCACTACTCTAGTCCCTCTTAATACTATTAAGCAGACTATATATAATAACTTAGTAGGACTTATCCCCCCTAATATAATAAAACGCGTCTAGGCTATAGTACGAGAATTTAGTAAAATAAAGCTCTATTCTAGACTCTCCCTACTTACTAATAATATTAAGGCCGCTATTAGGAAGATAATTATCGACTTACTCTAGCAGTACTTACTATAGACTATAACTAACGCTCCGACTAGATCTAACCTTACCTAGGCTTAGGTTGCTAGCGCTCTAGCGTTAATAGTTAACTTTAACGCAGAGAAGCAAATCCTACCCTAATACGAGAGAGAGATTATAATATATAATAATAACCCGCCTAAAGATATAGTTAACCGAACCCTAAAAGATACTATCTAGGCTATTAATAATATCCTTTATACCTCCTTATATATTGCTATAAAACGCCTCCCTAGCAGAGATATAGCAGTTACTTTTAATAAACTTATAGCTAACTTTATTATAGATATTAGTTAAATCTACTACGTTTTTAGTTATAAAGCAATAATAGCTATATAATTATATATAGTTATTGCTAAGGGTATCCTAGTTATAGCCGCTATAGCGGACTAGGCTAACTTTATACGAGAAATTAAATACGTTAATAAAGTTTCTATCTCGAAGATTAGGGCTCTCCGCGCCTATCCTAATACTACTAAGATAGCAGTCCTTATAGGTTTAGCATCTACCCGAGATATAAACCGCCTTTATAATATAGGCCTTGCCTTTAACGTATAAGTTTTTACCTGCAAACTATATAAAAATTTAGTACAACCTTAATAATATTATAACTGCTATAGGTATAGCTATATTACTAAAGTCTATACCTTAGCTAAGCTTTATAGCCTTTATAGAGTAATAGTATATAAGAATAAGACTAACTATAAAGCAGGTAAAAACAGGATTCTATATAACTATATCTTATACTATAGAAACTACTCGTCTTAGTTAAGGATATACCTAATAGCAATATAGAGGTAGGATAGGGCGAAAGCTAACTATAAACGACGACTAGTAAGGTTCGCTAAGCCCCGAGCTAATACGACTTCCCCTTGCCTAATATCCTAAGAGACCCGCCTATAGTAACTGCTTCCTACCGACTCCTAGGCCGTACCTATAAAAGGACTCGACTAGACTCGAAGTGCGAATACTGCTAGGCCGCCTGCTAAGGCTGCTATTATTAGTAATACCCCTAAGGCTATAAGATATTTCCTTAAATAAGCCTAGAGCGCTTTGCTCCCTACTAGTCTATCTCTAGCTACTTAGCAAGCTGCTCTAATAATACCTTATCCTCCTATTGCAATATAACTAGATTAGCCTTCTTAGGCTCGTCCCGCTATAGCTATACCTTATACCCTATCTCTAGACCGACTTTAGCTTATTTATATACTACTTTTACTAATACCCTAATATATTGCTAACTCGCCCCTCCCTAGCTAATATAATTAATATATATAAAGGCCCTCTATTAGAATATTAATAAGCATTATAATCTTGCCTGCCTAGCACTTTGCAATAAGCATAACTATAATATTATCGCACTATAAGAAGTTATTACTAAGCCTGGACTACTTCCTCCGCTCCTAGGAGCCTCCTTATACCGACTTATCTATATATCTAGACGGAATACGCTTTATATTTATAAAGTTTATAGTCCTAATATATAGAGCTCTAAGGCAGGGGAAGACTAGGCTAGTATTACTTTTACTAATAGCTTTTAGATTTTCTCTATATATACCCTATTAAACGCGTTCTAACCCTATACGAATAATATACTATCTACCCTTATATTTTTACTATATCGAGTCCTTATTAGCGATTTTAATATATACTACCCTTTATAGGATAAATATAAACGCTATAGCCTATATGCAGCTAACCTCCTAGCTTATATATAACGACTCTAGCTTTATCTCCTTACCCTAAAAGGGGAGTATATAAGGATTTTCTAAGGCTACTAAGATAGTACTTTAGACCTTGTATAGGCAACTACTAATACTTACGCTACCTTCCTTAGCCTAGACCCTAACCTTATAGGTTCTAACTATATCCCCTAGATTATTAGTATTAGTACTCGAACTAACCTTATATAGCTAGAACCTAGACCTTAATAGCGACGGACTAACCTAGAGGCAGTCCTCTAGGAGGCTAAAGCCTATATTAGCCCTATACTATAATAGCTTACCTTGCTAGACTAGATTAATACTGCCCTAGATACCCTTTACTCTAAACTTAATAATATTATTTAGCAGATAGTCCTATTTATTACGCTAAAGCTTAGTAGGGGTAATTAATAGTTTACGCTAGGGGTTGCCTTTACTACTAAAATAGCTAAGAAAGCACGACGCAGGTTTCGACTTATACGTACGGATTAAGCCTAGGGCGAGTTATAAGACGCGATAAAAGCCTAGAAAAAGGCTATTTTCGAGGCGAGAAGAGCCTACTAGTATTCCTTTCTCGTTTCGACTACTTCCTCCTCTTCGAAACTATAGTTTGCTAAGAAGTAGGCTAGATATTATAGTAGACTTACTCCTAATCCTATCTATATTCCCCCTCTTACTAATATAGTAGGAAGTTAAACTATTTCCTTTAAAGATAAGGCTATAGTCCTTAGCCTTAAATTCTTCCCTCCTATCTATTCCCTCTTTTAATAGGAAAACAGGCGGCTAAAACCTAGGTTCTATATACTATAGAGTATCTCCCTATTAGACGTCTATACTATATTATCCCGCATGCTATCTTAGAAAGCAATAGGGGATAATAGTATCCTAGCAGGGTTTCTTAAAATATACTCCTATCTATTAACAAACTAGCTAGCTACCCTCTTCTAGGCATATATTATAATCGGATACTTTCCTTACTAACTTTAACACGCTATTATATTATCCTTTATAAGTAAAGCAAGTAACTAGAGGTATATAAGCAGGCAGCAGGGTATTGCCCTATTTTACTCTTATGCTACTTTAGTAAGATCCTAAAGGCTATTATTAGCTAACTTATTGCTACTATAGTAAAGGATAATAACCTGCTCCTAGAAGGGCAAATAGGCAATAAACGCAACTGCTCTACTAAAGTCGCTATTATAATAGTTATAGAACTTATTTAGGCCGTATAGGCATATAAAAAAGTAGCTTCCTTCCTCTAGCTCGATATTAAAAGGGCGTTTAATATAGTTTAGTATGCTAGATTAATAGTAGAGATCGAATACCTAGGCTTCCTAGCATAGATCTAGTCCTTCCTTCTTAGCTACCTTACTAACTGCTCCTCCTCCCTCTGCTTCGATAGTTATACCTCCTGCCCTATTCCTATCTATACTAGAGTTCCTTAAGGATTACCTTTATTTGCAATTCTCTTTATCCTCTATATAACGCCTCTCTATTACTGCTTAGAGGTCGTTAAAGGTATTACTATTATTAAGTTTGCTAATAATACTAACCTCCTTGCTATTAGTCTAGATACTAACTCTATAACCCGCTGCCTATAGTTAGTATAGCAGGTCTATAAGGAATAAGTAATAGATTATAGTATAGAATTTAGACTAGATAAGAGTAAACTTATATACTTCTCTTAATATAGATAAGATAGAGATATTCCTATTTACTTAGGATAATACGTCGTATACCCTGTTTTAGAGGCCTAGCTCCTTAGCGTCTAGGTATACTACTAACTCTAGTAGAAAGCTTACCTAAAAGCTATTCGTAATAAGCTTAAAAGATAGAACCTTGCCCTTACTTCCCTTACTGCCTCTACTTAGGGATATTCCTTTAATTATGCGCAAGAAGTCTATACTAAGGTTATCTGCTCTCTTATTAGTTATACTATAGTAGCGTTTTACTAACCTGCTAGACGAGATTAGAACCCTGCTAGTATAGCTAAGTTACTCGCCGTAGAATAATCTGCCTGCCTCTGCACTATCTCTAGCGCGTACAGAGCTATACCTATCTACTAGACTCGATTATTAAAAAACGCTCAATAAGATCCGGACTGCGTCTAGAGCAGTCTTACGCTACCTTCTCTGCTTCCCCTAGTATAAACCTAGGCGCTATAAACGTAGTAGACCCCCCCTCTAAGAATGCCTTATATAGGTCTAGGCGTAGTTAGGCTAGGCTAATATTCCCCCTCCTAAGACTATAGCTAGATTACTTACTAATAAATAGTCGCGATAATAAGATAGGAAGGAAACCCTTTACTAACTCTAATACTGCTAGACTATATACCCCTCTAGCACCCTATCCTGCTTCGACTAACTTATAGTACTAGATAGATATTATAACGCGCCTAAATATATAAGCACTATAATTACCTAACTACGTATAGGGAAGATTAGACTACGCGCTTTCCTTTTTTAGCGTAATATCCCGGATATTATTACTCCCCTTTGCCCCTATAGCAACGAGCCCGAAACTATATACTATATTCTTCTTAAATGCTAACTATATACTACTGCCTATAACTTATTACTATAGTATTTTTATAATAATATCGACCTATATACTAAGCTATAATATTATAGATTTATAGTAACCCTAGCTAAATAAATGCTATAATACAGAAAACTATACTAGTTCGACCTTGCTAATAGACTCTACTAACCTCCTCTTACTCCGCTATAAGGGTAAAAGTCTAACTATTAATATATAGGCACCCGTCTAACTTTATAACCTTTTAATTTACTATCCTAGACGCACTAATCTATTCTAATATAACCCCTACCTTTACCCCTCTCTACTTACTACCCTTCCCCTACTTAAGTCTTACTAAGCTTATTATCCAACTTAACTTAAAGCACTATATAATAAGACTATTTACGCAACCCTATCTATACTCTAGAAGGAGTTAATACCTAGCCTATTAGTATTACTAGTAATATAGCAGGAATAAATATTATTACGCAATTAGTTATAGGCGTTTATAGTATAGCTTATCTTACTATAGCCTGCTAAATAGCCTACTATACCTCGAGGGGCAGCTCTTTGCCTAGACTATAACCCCTAGCCGCCTAATAACTAGCTAAGTATCTACCTGCCTCCTTGCCCTTTAAACCGCGTATAACTAAGTTAGGGAGAGCTATTAACTTGCTAATATTATACTACTCCTTAAATATCGACTTTACCTTAGGCGTAATTAGGGCAAGGGAAGCAATTAGCGTAATAGGAGCAGTTATAGTAGGATAAATAATAGGAGCTATAAGAGCTATAAGCGCTATAGGAGTATTATAACTATAAGACGACTTAGCTAGTATCTTACTAGGGTAAGTTAGTACCTTGCTTAATACTATACTATTAACTAGCTCGACCTTATTTTTATTATTATTACCCTTAGCGCTATTATTAATATCTATTAGCTCTACCTTAGTACTTAGCTAGAAAGATACTTTAGGCTGCTTTAAAGAGGTATTTATTGCTAGCGCTATTAAAAGAATACTCTTTATTGCCGCCTATGCCTCCGCCCTACTCTTGCCTTTCTTAATAAAAGAGGGTAATAGCTCTATAGCAACCTGCTTAGTAGTGCCCGCCTCGATAATATCCTTAAACGACTTCTTTTTTATAGTAAAAAGAGGACTTATAATTCTAACTAGCTAACTAGCAACTAGCTAAGGCTAAGCTGCAGGCCTCTTTTTAAGAATAGTAATAATCTTATCTAGCTGCTCTATTACCTTGCCTAGGAGATTATTAGTTTTTATAATAGCTGCTAAAATAGCGTTATTAGTAACCTAGTTCGAGTATAAGTTAAATAGGCCTCTAAGGGAGAGATAATATTTATTTACTGCCTAGCACGCCTTTAGCTATAATATATCCTAAATCTTATCTAACTTAGTAGCAGTTAGCTTCTTGCTTAACGACTCCTCCTACTCCTTGCGTATCTGCTAGTAGTTATAGAGCTTCTTAGTATTATAGGCAAGCTCCGAGTATACCTGCCTAACTATTAATAAATACTTCCTACCTTAACCCCTATACTATACTAACCTAATAATACTAAATATTAGTCCTTATATAGTATACGTATACTTATATAGTTACTACTATTTAATATTAGCTTAGCTAATACTAGTTAATACTCTAACTACTTATAAGCCTAATCCTAATAGCTTTCGAATAATACGCGGCTATGCGTTATATATATACGCAATATATACTTATTATATAGTACTTCCTGCTTATCTCCCTAATTAACGTCTCGACTTATTTTAAGTATAGTAATAGTTCGACTTAACTTATTAACGCTTATATAGGGCGGGTATTAATACCCCCCCTCTCTCTATATATAGTAATAAGTAATAGTTTATAGAGTAGGGCATAACGCAATCGATAAATTTATACCCTGCTACTAAGTAACTATATACCTAGCTAATCTATACTATGCCCTACTATATAGAAGTACCCCTATACTAACGCGACTAGATATACTCTTATACCTCTAGCTAGAAGTACCCTTATACCTCCACGGCCTGCTAATATATTAGATATACGCACCCCTCCTACCTACCTCTACTATAGCCTATAGGACTAGGACTTATCCTGCTTATAGCACCTTAATATACGACTATATCTTTGCCCTTTTAGGCACGCTGCCCTCTAAAGAGACTAGTTTTCTCCCGGGTATAGCCCGGTTTTTCTAGCCTAATTTTACCCTATATGTTTCCTAGATACCTGCTATAAGTCCCTAGAGTAAGAATAAATAAATAAATAAATATAGGAAATAAATAAACAAGTATATAAAAAAGAATATAGTAAAAGAAAAAGGGTAAAGGAAACGGCCTTTTATAGGGTAGTAGGGTTATAGTGCGTACTTACTGTATTTCGCGCTTTTTATACGCGTATATATAACTTACCCTGTAAAATAAATTCGTTCCCTCTCTTCCTCTTATACTTCTTCCTTTCTTCTTCCTTCTATACTCCTAATAAAGAGGCGCAGTATTATTATTATTATCGCAAGTAAGTATAAATAACCTAAATAGAAATAGCAGTAATACCTTCCTAAAATTATTATATAAGGCTAACGAAATATTCTAGAAATACTACTAAAGCTAGCTAAGAAGCATAGGGGTAGGGGCAGGGGGAGGGGCTATAGGGCTAGGCGGGGGAGTAGGAAGGGTAGGCCTTCGGGCAATAATACTTTAATAAGAGAGATAATAGCTATTAGTAGTAACGATAATAATAATAGTAATATTACTCTGGCTCCTCCTCCTTATACGCGTTAAAGTAAGTATAATTTTAGCCGATTTAATCGCGATTTCTAAATAATTTCGCAATAGTTTATTAAGAGCATTAGACTAATTTTATATAAGTATCCCGGCCTTATTATTAAGCAGCTTGCTATTAATACCTTAGGCCCTAAGACGCATACTACTGCTAATAATACTAAGTCGTTGCTTATTCCTAGCCGTAACTATGCTAAAAACGCTAGCAATAATAATAAGGACGCCTAAGATGCTAGGGGGGTCCTGTTAAAACCTATAAGCCCTAAGCTATAGTTAGCCGCGTAAGGAGGTAATAAGGATAGTCCCTTATTACTAGTATATCTCCCGTCTAGCTTAGTAGCCGCTATTAACTAACGCCTATTAGGAATAGGACTTAGCAATAGTAAAGAGTTGCTTCTACTACTTATTACGGGGGTTAAGGTGCGAGATAGTAAGTATCCCTTTTTAATATCGAGATAATTCTTAGCTAATATCGGATATAAAGCTAGTATTAGAAGCTAGGCGCGCTATATAGGCTCTAGCAGCGTTTATCTAGATAAACTACCCTTTCGATAAATTTTAGAAAGGGGAGTATACTAATTTAGCTTGCATAGCTATATAAGCCTAGTAGGAGTTTAGGATAAAAAAATAATCCTATAACGTAGTTTGCTAGCTAGGCTCCTAGGGGCAAAATTAGCAGGGAAATTTAGCTAGGGGCAAAAAAAATTAAGCAAGTAAAGTGTAAGGGTCTTCGACCTTAGTGTGGTTTTAGTTATATAACCTGAACTTACCTCCTGACCTTAGGAAAGGCGCCTGTATAGCTACGGACTCCGCCCCCCTGCCTACGCGATGCACTTATCTCACGATAGTTCCCTTATCTCGGCTACACCCCTATTACGCGCAGCATCCCCCTAAGATGCGCAGCTACGAGTGCGTAGCCCGCTCCCTAAAATCGGACCTAGATATGTATATATAGCCCTAGGTAGCCCGCTTCCTTTAGAGCGGCATGCGTAATTAAATATACTCAGTCTAGCCTAAGTGCGCTTCCTTATAGCTAGCCCCTTAATATAATTACGTATCTCTCTTTCCCCTTTTCCCTTTCTCTTTCTTCCCTCTAATAGCCCTTCTTATCTATACTTTCTCCCCTCTTTTTCCTTATTCCCTAGCTACGTCTTAACGTGACTACCGTTTTTACGCCCCTATTGCATTAGTACCTATCGAATAATCGCATCGAACGCTCCCCGCAATAACGTCTGCGGAAGACTTATATATAGCTAGTATAGAAGAACAGCTCGCTAGTATCTCTCTAGCGGATAACACCCCCCTGGATCCGGACCTTATTCCTTACTTTTAGCAGGAACTTACCCGTGCTAGGCAGGCGCTAGCTAATACCTAGGCCTCCCTTTCCTAGGAGCAGGTTACCCGTCGACAGGTTCTTAAGCATATGCAGGCCTTATATTCGGCCGAGCTCGATTAACTTCGCCGCTCTTAGCTAGGTAATCCGGCCGCCCGCCCTCTTGCTAACTCCCCCTTAGCCCCCGCTTAACTAACGCTAGACGCCTCCCTTATTGCTATAGCCCTTGCGCGCTAGCAGGAGGCCTAGCTAAAATAGGACGGCAAACCCGAGTCCTTCTACTTCTTTATAAGCCGGTTAATCTACTAGTATAACGTTAACGAGCCTTAGGGTAAAGCTGGCACTTTAGACTAGTCCTGGCTTTGTATTCTTAATTGCCTCCCTAAAGATAAAATAAGGCGCGTCGCTGCTTTCTAGCAGGCGGGGGGTTCTAACGGATAGCAGCGCCCGCAGGATTTTTTCGACTACTTATACTGCACCTTTAGTACGGTTTAGGAACGACGGAAAGCCTAGGACTAGCTGCGGACCCTTGTCTATAGGGACGGATAACGCTTTAGCGACTTCCTCCCGGAATTCGAGGAGGTTATGCTTATAGCCGCTAGCCCCTACGGGTAGGCGGACTCTGCTAAATTAATATAGCTTACGAACTCTCTCTCTCCTATGCTTTAAGACCTTCTTATTACGGTTAATATGCCTAAATCTTACGCGGCTTTTATTACTAAGCTTTAGGGCCTCGCCTAGTCTTTTAAGCAAACTCCTCGTTTCCTGCGTATTGCCCGCAAGTCCTCCCCCCCTACTCTTACGGGTAGTAGCCCTGCTCCTGCTGCTATAGCCCCTGTTCTAGATGCTAACGGTAATATCCTAATAAACAGCACCTGCCTAACTAAAGGCAAAAAGGTCTCTCCCGCTACCCCTACTAAACCTCGCGCTAAATAGGTCCTTCCGTCCGTTATCGACTAATAACGAAATAATAGGTTATATATACGCTATAGAGCTCGCGGCTATATAATCTACGCTTGCCCCTACGCCGCAGCGCGTTAGCCGGCCCCTGCTCCTAGCGTTACTAATCCGCGTATCGCGTATACTAATATCGAACCTCTCCTCGAAGACGCTAAGGAACAGGGAAACGCTTAACCCCGGAGCATTGTAGCGCTTCGGGGTCCCTACTAGCTGCAGACGAGAATACAAAGGCACTTCTTCGGTCCTAGCTTTATGCCCCCTTTATGCAGATTTCCGTAATCCTTAACTACTCGGAACTTATATAAACCCTTATCGATAAAGGTTATTAGTGCTATACTGCTATTAGCACGCAGCTAGCTACTAACCTTTATATTCCTATTAAACGTATATTGCCCCGTAGGATCCGGGGTGCCTTTGCTTAGATATAGGGACCTATAGTTATAAGTATTGCCTAGCTTGCCCTCGAAGTTAATAACGTTACGCGCCTTATTATAGCCTATATAGTTCCCTATCTTAACTTTCCTCTTATTTTAGGCAAACCCTAGCTTAAGTATATATGCTCTTATTCTATTCCTTACGAATCCCGCCTCTAGCACGGCGACTCCTAGGCTTAGGTTTAATATCTCGACTTCCCCTCTACCCTAGCTTAGGAGATCTCCTCCGCCCTGCATATAACGGCTTCCGCCTTTATCGCCTAAGTTACCTATAACCTTCGCACGACGACCTCCCCTAACCTTCTTCTTTATGCTATTTCCCTTGCCGATATTAACAAGGCACTATAGGATAAGGTCCCCCCTTCTAATACCTAGCTCTAATAACGCCTTCCCCCTAAGATCTAAGACTTCCTCCTACTCTTCTGCAAATAAGACGCGGATAAGTTAAACCCCTATAAGCCTAGCATCGACTACTCTATCCCCCTCCGCCTTAATATAGACGGGACTAATCCTACGATTCCTTTCGGCCCCCTCTATAGCATATCCCGCGAAGAGCTCCTCGTCCTTAAAAAAACGCTGCGCGACCTTCTTACTAAAGGCTTTATCCGTCCTAGCAGCTCTCCGGCTAGCGCCCCCGTCCTCTTTGCCCGCAAACCTAGTAGCGGCCTCTGTTTCTGCACTAACTACTGCGCCCTTAATGCTATTACGGTTCCCGATCGTTACCCTATTCCCCTGTTTAGCGATACGCTCCGCACTATAGCTCGAGCTAAGTAGTTTACTAAGCTCGATATCGTTTAAGCCTTTTATAAGGTCCGTATCGCGGAAGGAGAGGAGTAGAAGACGGCCTTCTATATACAGTACGGACTTTTTAAGTAGATAGTTACTCCTTTTAGCCTTTGCGAAGCCCCTGCTACCTTCTAGCGTTATATTAACTAGATCCTTAGCAACCTCCTTAACGAATTCTGTTTAGCCTATATCGACGATATTATTATCTACTCCTCTAGCTCCCGCTAAGATTACTTCTGCAAAGTCCGCCAAGTCCTCTAACGCCTTTAGGAATACGGCCTTTACGTTAACCTTAATAAGTATAATTTCCTCGTCTCTCGAGTTAAGTATCTAGGGTTTATCCTTATCGCTAGCGTTAGGATTTAAGCAGATCCTGCAAAAATCCAGGCTATCTCCGACTAGGCTCGACTTTCTATAGTTAAGGGCCTCCGAAGTTTCCTTAGCTTCGCTAACTTCTATTGTATGTTTATTTCCGACTATGCCTCCGTTATCGCCCCCCTTATAGACCTGACTAGGTCTAGCAGACTATTTTCCTAGGGTCCTGAATAGGAGACCGCCTTTTAGCACGTTAAATAGCTCTTCCTCCAGGCCCCGGTCCTTATTAAATAGGATTTCGACCTACCTACTTAACTTGAGATAGATTATAGTAGATTCGCCGCTAGCGGCGTAGTTTCCTAGGAACAGGATAGCCAGCTTCGCCTAGTCGCTTTCTACTCTTAGAAGCTATCCCTAGCCGAACGCAACTACCTTATCTATAATAAGGAAATGCTCGCTATTATTCGCTGCCTCGAGCAATAGCAGGCGGAACTCCGCAATTGCTAGTCCTTTAATATTATTACTAATTACCGGAACCTCGAATACTTTATAACCTACTAATGCCTCTCTAAACGGCAAGCGCAGTAGGCCGAATACCTCTTACGCTTTAATTTCTAGATTAAGTATCGCCCTAGCAAGCAGGCTACTATCCCTAACGCCTTTTTACGGCGAGAATAAGATTAGCCGACCTCTAATAACCTAGACGACCGCGTTGCTTAACTTCTTCCTTAGGACGCCCTCTAATTCTATCTTAATTTCTCTCTCCTAGACCCCGATAATTCCTTACCCCCTAATTCGCCTACTGCTTCCGACTTGCCGGACCCCGCCCCTCCTTATACAGACTCGTCTTCCACCCCTTAGGTCTTTTCTAATAACGAACTCTACTCCTTATAGCTAGTTACTACTGCCTAGGATACTATGTTTTAGGAAGTCCTCCGCTGCGTAACCCGCGGCAACCGCGCCTTCCCTCCTGCCCTCCGCCTTAAGGTCTAAATCGCGGACTGCTACGTTAACTCCCGCGGCCGCCTCTGCTTTCGCAACCGCCTCTAGGTCCCCGGTTCTTCCGCTGCTATAGACGTAAACGCCTAATACGCCCCCCTCGACCTTTAGGGCCTTAATTAATTACGCAGCCGCCTTGTCTAACTTATCTATAACTCCTACCTTGTTAGGCACCCTAGCAGGGACGGCACCGCGGCCCTAGTCGCGCAGGACTTCTTCTAGCCCCTATAGTAGCAGTTTATACGTTGCTTCCTCCGCAACTACGATATATATAGACGTTCTAAAGTCTAGCGCTCCTATTGCGCAACGCTCCTCTGCTCTCTGCCTACTCTAGACTAGTTCTACTGTTACCTTTAAATAGATTTTATAGTTAATTTTCCCCTAATAATAAAGGGTAACCGCTACCTCTAGGTTATCTAGGACCGACTTAGCAAGGAAATCCTCCTCGAACCTATACTATCTATAGATACTAACCTCTATGCGGAACGTTTCCTCTAGTATTTTATTCGCTTCTACTAGTAGCTGGCGTCTATTATAAGTAATCGCGGATCTAACTAGATAGGGGACTTCTAGGCCTATTTTTGCCGCCTCTATTATATCTCCCGCCTCCTTAGCACTGCCTACTACCCCTAAACTAATAGCAGTAGCAAGCGTATTAACTAGGAGGTTTAGGCTTACCTCTGCACTATTATTGCTTATAACTAGGACGATTAGGACCTCTAGCTCCCTGCTGCGCAAATAGCCCTTAATAGCTATAAATATACGGCTATTAGCATATCTCCTTTCTTTACTACTTATAGCTTCTACGCCTTATCCGTTGCTCCCGCTATTAACGACGCCCCTCCTGCTTCCGCGCGCACGCCTGCTAGTCGAGCGCAGGCTTTTATTGCTAAGTTGCAATAGGTCTTAGACCTCTGCTAGTCCGCGGACGCCGCTGCGGCCTAGGCTAGCGAAGCTTAGGCTAATATATTACGCTAGCTAGCTAAACGCTTCCGGCCTAGCGATAAAGTCTAGCTCGACTTGCAAAACTTTGCCTCTTACTGCCTAAAAAAGAAGCTTAACTAGCGCTACGCTAAGTATACTATTAGTCGAATTATATCCCTAAACGTTATTAAGCTGCTTAACCTTCCCTCTAGCGTATATAATCGCTTTAATATTAACCTCCTCTAACGTGCTATAAATAACCCCGTCCTAGGCTAAATAGTCGCTAATCCTTAGCCTCTAGCAATTCGACTAAACAGGGAAGACGAATAAGAGGTAGATAATATTCTCTCTGCCTGCTAGAAAAAGGTCGGACGCAGTCGGCAATATAAAGTCCTTATTAAATAGACTAGATACCTCGACCCTACCTAGGAACCCCTGGCTAAGCTTAATAGTACGGATGCTCTGCAACGATTCGAAGCACTCTACGGCCTAGCTACGCATAACGACGGCCTACTTCTCGGACCTATAATAGCGTATCGCACCTCTCCTATAGCGGCTATATAGGTATCCCGCACGCGTCTCCTCTTTATTCCTCTTCTGCCTCTTCTAGGCCTTGCGGCTACGCGTTGCCCGGCTACGGGGGCGCTTTATTAGCGTTGCTAGCGCTGCGTCTAGCAGCGCCTTCCTCTTCCTCGTTATTAGCGTTATTATTATCGCCCTTATCGCCGCCGTTTTTATCGTCGCCGTTATTATCACCCCTTCCCCCCCCCGCGCCTCTAGCGCCGCTACCCGCCCCTCTAGGGCCGCTATCCTCCCTATTAAGCCCCCTCCTCCCTCCCTCTCCTCCCCCCTCCCCTCTAATACTACTGCTACCGCCGCCCTATTCTCTTGCGTTAGCTAGACCCTTATCTCCTTCTCTAGGGTCGACTTACTTTATTACGAGGGCCTCCCCCCTAGGGCACTTCCCCCCCTCCCCTAGCACTGCTAGCCCCTTTACTACTGCTAACGCGGCCTTTAACGCCGCGTTGGCCCGCCGGCTCTCCTCGCTATCCTAGCTAGCCTCCGCTTCCTAAGCACGGAAGGCCTGCACTAGGAAGGCGGGAGCCGCTAGGCAGGGCTAATAGGCCCCCGCGCACCTAGCATAGCTAGTGCGTGCCTTTTGCAGCGTACTGCGCTTCGACGTCTGCTTTTAGTCGCGGCACTC
>LKCN02000012.1:743388-762143 GCA_001633055.2 Ophiocordyceps polyrhachis-furcata BCC 54312 | reverse complement strand
CCCGCGCCCGGGCGGGCGCTGCTGCCCTCTTAGCGGCCTAACGGGCCTCCTCGCGCTGCTTCGCGCGCGTTGCCGCTATAAATACGGCCTTTTTCGCCTCGCGGGCAGCGGCGGCGTTAGCCGCGGCTATAGCCGCGGCCGCTACCGCCTCTACCCTACTTATATTAGCGGCTCTATTAGCATAGTTATCGACCTTAGTAGCGGCGTTAGCATAGTAATCGTTATTGCTATTAGGGGCAGCGTTAGCTAGGCGATTATTATTATTAGCGATAGCATTAGCATAGTGCTTATTATCGCTATTAGCGTTAGCGTCCTAGTTATTATTATTATTACCGCCCCTGCTGCGCTAGAGCTTACGCTCTAGCGCGGCGAGCTTGCCTAACTAAAGCTTAAACTTCCTATCGTTAGCACTTTCGCCCTATCGAACCCTATCGACCTCCTGCTTCTTACCTCTGCCTTGTTCCGGGCGAAGTCGTCGGTGCTAGCGGTAGCCGCTATTAGGGCGGCCGCCGCTACGGCCTTCTGCGCCAGCTTGGCCCTCTTCCTCCCCTCCTCGCCCCCTATTGCGGGCGGCGGGCTCGCCCGCCCGCCCTCCCCCCAGGCCGGGCGTTGCTGCGGCTACTACTGCGGCTGCTATTGCTGCGACTACTGCTACTGCTGCCCCCCTGCTCCGATAAAGCTAGCAGTATTTATTTACTATTAGCCTGCGCTCCCCCTCCCGACGCCGCAATCCTCTGCACGTACTATTGCTATCGCTATTATTATTGCTATTATTCTTATTATTCTTCTTCTTCTTCCTCTAGTAATTATAGAGGAATTTTTTTTCCTGCGTTCGCGCCTTTTTTTTTCTATAGGCCCTGCTAGCTAGGTAGCAGTTACGTACGCCTAGGGGCGGCCCTTATATAAGGGTCTTCGACCTTAGTATAGTTCTAGTTATATAACCTAAACTTACCTCCTAACCTTAGGAAAGGCGCCCGTATAGCTATAGACTCCGCCCCCCTGCTTACGCAATATACTTATCTTACGATAGTTCCCTTATCTCGGCTATACCCCTATTACGCGCAGTATCCCCCTAAGATACGCAGCTATAAGTGCGTAGCCCGCTCCCTAAGATCGGACCTAGATATATATATATAGCCCTAGGTAGCCCGCTTCCTTTAGAGCGGCATGCGTAATTAAATATACTCAGTCTAGCCTAAGTGCGCTTCCTTATAGCTAGCCCCTTAATATAAAGCTAGGCAAAAATATTTTTAAGTATAGCTAGGCATAATAAAAATTTTAGATAAATTCAGCTAGGTAGATAATTTTTATTTACTAGTTTGCCTAGGCTAAATTAATAAAAGAGATTCTTGCTTCCTAAACGTAATAAGTATATATCTATATAAAAATATTTTAGGATATAAAAGTATAATCCCTTTAAAATAGAAAGAAAATAAGTATAGTATAGAAGCAATATCTATCTAATTTCGAGTTAGTATTAAAATAAAGTATTCTAAAAGTCGTAAAGAGTAAAAAATAAAAATAAAAGAATAATCGAGAAGGTTTCCCTAGAAAAAGAAATAAATCCCTCTAGGTATCTTAATTATTATCCTAAATATTCTAGGGATAAGTTAAGGTCCTTAAGAGATTAAAACCGCAGGCTATAAGAGTCCGTTCCTTCCTAAGGATCTTATTATTATTTAAGGTCGATTTAGTCGTTCCTAAATATTCTAAGTATAAGTCAGGGTCCTTAAGAGATTAAAACCGCAGGCTATAAGAGTCTATTCCTTCCTAAGGATCCTATTATTATTCGAGGTCGATTTAGTCTTCTAAGCAGCTATTATACTATCTAGTACTATAAGAGATTAAAACCGCGAACTCTAGGAGTCCGTTCCTTCCTAGGGTAAAAGTCGTTTCCTAGCTTAGGTCTAGGCATTTATTTCCTAGCTAATCTATATTTTTATTAGATATAGGACTCGTATTAATAGCTAATAGTAATACTAATTAGTATAAGTAGGGTATTAATATATATTAGTATAATATAAGAGAGGACTCTGCTTAAGTTAGCTTAGGTCCTTAATTTATTAATATCTGCTTATATCTATCTCTTTTTTTCTTCTTTAAAGGAAGAAGGCAGAGTTTATATATATAGTTCCCTAATCCTAATCCTCTTTTTCTGCTTTATTTTCCTAATCTCTCTATAATCCGCTTCTAATCTTAGACTAAGTTCGATCTAATTATACTATAAGCACTCCTTAAATATAGCCCTATTGCATAATTAAATGCTTTATCTATGCGTACTTATTATTAAGGGGCTAGCTATAAGGAAGCGTACTTAGGCTAGACTGAGTATATTTAATTACGCATGCCGCTTTAAAGGAAGCGGGCTACCTAGGGCTATATATATATATCTAGGTCCGATCTTAGGGAGCGGGCTATATACTCGTAGCTGCGTATCTTAGGGGGGATACTACGCGTAATAGGGGCGTAGCCGAGATAAGGGAACTATTATAAGATAAGTATATTATATAGGCAAGGGGGCGGAGTCTATAGCTATATAGGCGCCTTTCCTAAAGTTAGGAGGTAAGTTTAAGTTATATAACTAGAACTATACTAAGGTCGAAAACCCTTATATAAGGGCTGCCTTTAGGCGTATATAACTACTACCTAGCTAGTAGGGCTTATAGAAAAAAAAGGGCGTAAATACTAGAAAGATTCCTCTATAATTACTAGAGGAGGAAGAAAAAGAAGAATAATAAGAATAATAGCAATAATAATAGCGATAGCAATAGTACGTGCGGAGGACTATAGCATTAGGAGGGGGAGCGTAAGCTAATAGTAAATAGATACTGCTAGCTTTATTAGAGCAAGGGGGCAGCGGCGGCAGCAGTTGTAGTAATAGCAGCCGTAGTAGTAGCTATAGTAACGCCTAGCCTAGGGGGGAGGGCGGGCGGGCGAGCCCGCTGCCTGCAATAAGGGGCGAGGAAAGGGGGAAGAGGGCTAAGCTAGCGCAGAAGGCCGCGGCGGCGGCCGCCCTAATAGCAGCTACTGCTAGCACTAATAACTTCGTCCGGAACGAGGTAGAGGTAAAAAGCAATAAGTCGATAGGGGGTTTAGTAGGGTAAAAGGCGCTAATAATAGAAAGTTTAAGCTTTAGTCGGGCAAGCTTGCTATACTAGAGCGTAAGCTTTAGCGCAGCAGGGGTAGTAATAATAATAATAACTAGAATACTAACGCTAATAGTAATAACGAGTACTATACTAACGCTAGCGCTAATAATAATAATCGCCTAGCTAACGCTACTACTAATAGTAATAATAATTACTATACTAATACTGCTGCTAAAGTCGATAACTATGCTAATAGAGCTACTAATATAAGTAGGGTAAAGGCAGTAGCAGCTGCGGCTATAGCCGCGGCTAATGCCGCTACTGCCTGCGAGGCAAAGAAGGCCGTATTTATAGCAGTAATACGCGCAAAGCGGCGCGAGGAGGCCTATTAGGCCGCTAAAAAGGCAGCGGCGCCCGCCCTAGCGCGGGCGGCGCTTGCCGCCCTAGATAAGAAACCAGCAGTAACGTTAGGCAAGGGGGGGGGAAAAAGGGCGTCTAGCAGTATCGCAGCAGCGGCCGTAGCGCTAGCCGAGGCAGAACTAGCAGTTGCGCAGGGCAGGGGGGGAGGGGGGCCTAGCGATTTAGCGGTAGCGGCTATAGCGCTAGCCGCAGCATAATACTAATAAGAAAAAGAAAAAGGAGATAATAAAAATAGTAGCAGTACTAGCGCTAATAATAATAATAATAGTAATAGCGAGGATAAAGAGGAAGAGGATAAAGATATCGATAATAATAATAACTATAATAATAAGCTAGCCCCCCTAGGCTAAAAAGACTAAGAAGATAGAGAAGAAGAAAGCAGTAGGGGCGGTTTGCGCCTACCCCTGCATGCGTTGCGTATTATAGTAGCAGGAGTGCCGCAACTAGAAGTAGACGTCGAAGCGCAGTATGCTATAGAAGGTATATACTAGCTATGCTAAGTGCGCGGGGGCCCGTCGGCCCTGCCTAGCTGCTCCCGCCCTCCTAGTATAGGCCTTTTATGCTTAGGAAGCGGAGGCTAGCTAGGATAGCAAGGAGAGCCGGCGGGCTAACGCGGCGTTAAAGGCCGCGTTAGCAGTAGTAAGGGGGCTAGCAGTGCTAGGGAAGGGGGGAAAGTGCCCCGGGGGGGAGGCCCTTATAATAGAGTAAGTCGACCCTAGAGAAGGAGATATAGGTCTAGTTAACGCAAGAGAAAACAGGGCGGCAGTAGTAGTAGTATTAGAGGGAAGGGGGGAGGAGAAGAAGGGAGGAGGGGGCTTAATAGGGAGGATAGCAGCCCTAGAGGGGCGGGTAGCAGCGCTAAAGGCGCAGGGGGGGAAAGGGGTAATAATAATAGCAATAACGAAAATAGCGGCAATAAGGGCAATAATAATAATACTAATAACGAGGAAGAGGAAGGCGCTGCTAGACGCAGCGCTAGTAACGCTAATAAAGCGCCCCTGCAGCTAGGCAACGCGTAGCCGCAAGGCCTAGAATAGGCAGAAGAAAAATAAAGAGGAAACGTATATAGGATACTTATATAGCCGCTATAGGGGAGGTGCAATACGCTATTATAGGTCCGAGAGGTAGGCTATTATTATGCGTAGCTAGGCTATAGAGTGCTTCGAATTATTATAGAGCATCCGTACTATTAAGCTCGGCTAGGGGTTCCTAGGTAGGGTTAAAGTATCTAGTCTATTTAATAAGGACTTTATATTACTAACTGCGTCCGACCTTTTTCTAGCAGGCAGAGAGAATATTATCTACCTCCTATTCGTCTTCCCTGTTAACTCGAATTGCTAGAGGCTAAGGATTAGCGACTATCTAGCTAGGGACGGGGTTATTTGCAGCACGTTAGAGGAGGTTAACGTTAAAGCAATTATATACGCTAAAGGGAAGGTTAAGCAGCTTAATAACGTCTAGGGATATAATATAACTAATAGTATACTTAGTATAGCGCTAGTTAAGCTTTTTTTTTAGATAGTAGGAGGCAAAGTTTTGCAAGTTAAGCTAGACTTTATTGCTAGGCCGGAAGCGTTTAGCTAGCTAGCGCAATATATTAGCCTAAGCTTTGCTAGCTTAGGCTATAGTAGCGTCCGAGGACTAGTAGAGGTCCGAGACCTATTGCAACTTAGCAATAAAAGCCTGCGCTTAACTAGCAGGCGTACGCGCGGAAGCAGGAGGGGCGTTATTAATAGCAGGAGTAATAAATAGGGCGTAGAAGCTATAAGTAGTAAAGAAAGGAGATATACTAATAGCCGTATATTTATAGCTATTAAGGGCTATTTAAGCAGCAGGGAGCTAAAGGTCCTAATTATCCTAGTTATAAGTAATAATAGTATAAAAGTAAGCCTAAACCTCCTAGTTAATACGCTTACTACCGCTATTAGTTTAGGGGTAGTAGGCAGTGCTAAGGAGGCAGGAGATATAATAAAAGCGGCAAAAATAGGCCTAGAAGTCCCCTATTTAGTTAGAGCTATAATTACTTATAATAGATGCTAGCTACTAGTAAAAGCAAATAAAATACTAGAAGAAACGTTCCGTATAGAGGTTAGTATCTATAGATAGTATAGGCTCGAGGAGGATTTCCTTGCTAAGTCGGTCCTAGATAACTTAAAAGTAGTAGTTACCTTTTATTATTAGGGGAAAATTAACTATAAAATCTATTTAAAAGTAATAGTAGAACTAGTCTAGAGTAGGCAGAGAGCAGAGAAGCATTACGCAATAAGAGCGCTAGACTTTAGAACGTCTATATATATTGCAGTTATAGAGGAAGTAACGTATAAACTGCTACTATAAGGGCTAGAAGAAGTCCCGCGCGACTAGGGCTATAGTGCTATCCCTGCTAGGGTGCCTAATAAGGTAGGAGTCGTAGATAAGTTAGATAAGGCAGCTACGTAATTAATTAAGGCCTTAAAGGTCGAGGGGGGCGCGTTAGGCGTCTATATCCGTAGCAGCGGGAGAACTAGGGACCTAGAGGCGGTTGCGAAAGCAGAGGCGGCTGCAGGAGTCGATATAGTAGTCCGCAATTTAGACCTTAAGGCAGAGGGCAGGAGGGAAGGCGTAGTTACTATAGGTTACGCAGCAGAGGACTTCCTAGAACGTAGTATCCTAGGCAGTAGTAACTAGCTATAAGGAGTAGAGTTCGTTATTAGAAAAAACCTAAAAAGTAGAAGACGAGTCTGCAAAAAGAGGGGCGGGGTCTAGTAAGCCGGAAGCAGTAGGCAAATTAGGGGGTAAGGAATTATTAGAGTCTAGGAGAGAGAAATTAAGATAGAATTAGAGGGCGTCCTAAGGAAAAAGTTAAGCAATATAGTTATCTAGGTTATTAAAGGTCGGCTAGTCTTATTCTCGCTATAAAAAGGCGTTAGGGATAGTAGCCTACTTGCTAGGGTAATACTTAATCTAGAAATTAAAGCGTAAAAGGTATTTAGCCTATTACGCTTACTATTTAGAGAGGCGTTAGCGGGTTATAAAGTATTCGAGGTTCTAGTAATTAGTAATAATATTAAAGAACTAGTAACTATAAAGTTCCGCCTGCTATTACTCGAGGCAGTAAATAATAGCGAGTATTTCCTTATTATAGATAGGGTAGTTGCGTTTAGCTAGGGATAGCTTCTAAGAGTAGAAAGCAACTAGGCGAAGCTAGCTATCCTATTCCTAGGAAACTACGCTACTAGCAGCGAACCTACTATAATCTATCTTAAGTTAAGTAGGCAGGTCGAAATCCTATTTAATAAGGACTAGGGCCTAGAGGAAGAGTTATTTAACGTGCTAAAAGGCGGTCTCCTATTTAGGACCCTAGGAAAACAGTCTACTAGATCCGGTTAGGTCCGTAAGGGGGGCGATAATAGAGGCGTAGTCGGAAATAAATATGCAATAAAAGTTAGCAAAGCTAAGGAAACTTTAAAGGCCCTTAACTATAGAAGGTCGAGCCTAGTCGGAGATAGCCTAGATTTTAGCAGGATCTGCTTAGATCCTAATACTAGTAATAAAGATAAACCCTAGATACTTAACTCTAGAGATAAGGAAATTATACTTATTAAGGTTAACGTAAAAGCTATATTCCTAGAAGCGTTCGAGGACTTAGCGGACTTTGCGGAAGTAATCTTAGCAGGTGCTAGAGGAGTAGATAATAATATTATCGATATAGGCTAAATAAAATTCGTCGAGGAAGTTGCTAAGGATCTAGTTAATATAACGCTAGAAAGTAGCAGGGGCTCTATAAAGGCTAAAAGGAGTAACTATCTACTTAAATAGTCCGTACTATATATAGAAGGCTATTTTCTACTCCTCTCCTTCTGCAATATAGACCTTATAAAAGGCTTAAACGATATTAAGCTTAGTAAACTACTTAGCTCGAGCTATAGTATAGAGCGTATTGCTAAATAGGGGAATAGGGTAATAATCTAGAACCGTAATAGTATTAAGGGCGCAGTAGTTAGTGCAGAAACGGAGGCTGCTACTAGGTTTGCAGGCAAAGAGGACAGGGGCGCTAGCTAGAGAGCTACTAGGACGGATAAAACCCTTAGTAAAAAGGTCGCGTAGCGTCTTTTTAAGGATAAGGAGCTCTTTGCGGGATATACTATAAAAGGGGCTAAAGGGAATCGTAGGATTAGTCCTATCTATATTAGGGCAGAGGGGGATAGAGTAGTTAATACTAGGCTTATAGGGGTTTAACTTATCCGCGTCTTATTTATAGAAAAGTAGGAAAAAGTCTTAAATCTTAGGGGGAAGGCGTTATTAGAGCTAGGTATTAGAAGGGGGAACCTTATCCTATAGTATCTTATCGATATTAGCAAGGGAAATAGTATAAAAAAGAAGGTTAGGGGAGGTCGTTATATAAAAGTTACGGGTAACTTAGGCAATAAAGGCAGAAGCCGTTATATGCAAGGCGGAGGAGATCTCCTAAGCTAGGGTAGAAAGGGAGTCGAGATATTAAACCTAAGCCTAGGAGTCGCTATACTAGAGGCAGGATTTATAAGGAATAGAATAAGAGCATATATATTTAAGCTAGGGTTTGCCTAAAATAAAAGGAAAGTTAAGATAGGGAACTATATAGGCTATAATAAAGCGCGTAACGTTATTAACTTTAAGGGCAAGCTAGGCAATACCTATAACTATAGGTCCCTATATCTAAGCAGAGGTACCCTAAATCCTATAAGGCAATATATATTCGATAGGAATATAAAGGTTAGTAGCTAGCTATAGGCGGATAGCAGTATAGCACTAATAGCCTTTATTAATAAGGGTTTATACGAGTTCTAAGTAGTTAAGGATTACGGAAATCTGCGTAAAGGGGGCATAAAGCTAGGACTAAAAAAGTGCCTTTGTATTCTTATCTATAGCTAGTAGGGACCCTAAAGCGCTATAATGCTCCGGGGTTAAGCGTTTCCCTATTTCTCGGCGTCTTTAAGGAGAGGTTCGATATTAGTATACGCGATATACGGATTAGTAACGCTAGGAGCAGGGGCTAGCTAACGCGCTATAGCGTACGGATAAGCATAGATTATATAGCTATATGCTTTATAGCGTATATATAACCTATTGTTTTATTATTAGTCGATAATAGATAGAAAGACTTATTTAGCGCAAGGTTTAGTAGGGGTAGCAGGAGTAACCTTTTTGCCTTTAGTTAGACGGGTGCTATTTATTAGGATATTACTATTAGCATCTAGGACGGGGGCTATAGCGGCAGGAGCAGGGCTACTACCCGTAAGGGTAGGGGGGGAGGACTTGCAAGCAATACGCAAGAAACAAGGAGTTTGCTTAAAAGACTAGGCAAGGCCCTAAAGCTTAGTAATAAAGGCTGCGTAAGATTTAGGCATATTAACTATAATAAAAAGGTCTCGAAGCATAGGGGAGAGAGAGTTTATAAGCTATATTAATTTAGTAGAGTCCGCCTACTTATAGGGGCTAGCAGCTATAAGCATAACCTCTTCGAATTCTAGGAGGAAGTCGCTAAAGCGTTATCCGTCCTTATAGATAAGGGTCCGTAGCTAGTCCTAGGCTTTTTATTATTCCTAAACCGTACTAAAGGTATAGTATAAGTAGTCGAAAAAATCCTATAGGCGCTGCTATCTATTAGAACCCCCTGCCTGCTAGAAAGCAGTAACGCGCCTTATTTTATCTTTAGGGAGGCAATTAAGAATACGAAGCTAGGACTAGTCTAAGGTGCTAGCTTTACCCTAAGGCTTATTAACGTTATACTAGTAGATTAACTAGCTTATAAAGAAGTAGAAGGACTTAGGTTTGCTATCCTATTTTAGCTAGGCCTCCTGCTAGCGCGCGAGGGCTATAGTAATAAGGGAGGCGTCTAGCGTTAGTTAAGCAGGGGCTAAGGGGGAGTTAGCGAGAGGGCAGGCAGCCGGATTACCTAGCTAAGAGCGGCAAAGTTAATCAAGCTCGGCTAAATACAAGGCCTATATATGCTTAAGAACCTAGTAATAGGTAACCTGCTCCTAAAAAAGGGAGGCCTAGGTATTAGCTAACGCCTGCCTAGTACGGGTAAGTTCCTGCTAAAAGTAAGGAATAAGGTCTAGATCTAGGGGGGTGTTATTTGCTAGAGAGATGCTAGCGAGCTATTCTTCTATACTAGCTATATATAAGTCTTCTATAGACGTTATTACGGGGAGCGTTTAATACGATTATTCGATAGGTACTAATATAATAAAGGCGTAAAAATAGTAGTTATATTAAGATATAGCTAGGGAATAAGGAAAGAGAGGGGAGGAAGTATAAATAAGAAGAGCTATTAGAGGGAAGAAAGAAAAAGGAAAAAAGGAGAGAGGAGATGCGTAATTATATTAAGGGGCTAGCTATAAGGAAGCGCACTTAGGCTAGACTAAGTATATTTAATTACGCATACTGCTTTAAAGGAAGCGGGCTACCTAGGGCTATATATATATATCTAGGTCCGATTTTAGGGAGCGGGCTACGTACTTGTAGCTGCGTATCTTAGGGGGGATGCTGCGCGTAATAGGGGCGTAGCCGAGATAAGGGAACTATTATAAGATAAGTGCATTGCGTAGGCAGGGGGGCGGAGTCCGTAGCCGTACGGGCGCCTTTTCTAAGGTTAGGAGGTAAGTTTAGGTTATATAACTAGAACTATACTAAGGTTAAAGACCCTTATACCTATCCCTAGTTATTTCCTTTAGGGGCAGACACGCGTTAAGACGCGTAGATAATTCGTGTTGTGCGTAGTTGTATTTATATAATAAAGTACTGCTATACTTAGCTAGTCTAAATATAAGGGAAAATTAAATAAAAGTATCTAGGGGCAATCTTTAATAAAAAACAAACGTTAAAAAATAAATAGATAATATCGTTAAGCAAATTATATAGTTTCCCTATAAAGTTCTTTATCTTATCCTATACTTTAGTAAATTTAGTTATAATATTATTATCGATAGGCAAGTTAGGAGTCGATTTTAGGGGTAACTTAATATAAAATTCGAATAGGATTATTTTAGGCTTTTCCCGAATTTAGATTAAACTCGAAGCGATTTCCTATAGAGTTCTTATATTATTCTAGTTAGGTTCTAGAAGGGCGGTATCTTATATAAGTAGGTTTTAGAATTAATATAATATTAGGTATTAAGTTCGTCCTTAGGGAATATCCTTATCTATTATAGGTTTTATAGATTAAGTTATTTAGGGGTTTATTTAGGGGATAAGTAAAGGTTCTCTTTAACGCAATAGTAAAAGGTTCTAAATTAGTAGTATTTACCCTCTAGTTAGTAATAGGGATAGATTCGAATTTAGAGAGTTTCTAGTTAGAGGTTATTATATCCCCTATAAAAGGGTATAGTAAGGCAGTTAGGTACCTTTTTCGAATTACGCCTATTAATATATTAAAAACGGCTATTATTCGAGTTATTCCTAGTTTAGGATCTATATAAAAAGGGGTCTTATTTTTATATTTCTAGGTCCTAGAAAGAATCCTCTGCCTCTAAGGAAACTTTTTAGCAATTTTATTACTCTAGAATCCGCTAATTCCTAGATATTTTCGTCCTATCCTTTAAAGGCATCCTAAAAATCTTTAAGGAGAAAAGTACTAGAGCTCCTAGATAATTTTATAAAATATAAGATCTAGAGTTCGATATTAGTTAGATCTTAATATAAATTCTAGATAGGTTTATCCTAGTTTTCGATTTATTTAATTAAAGCGTTTTTTATCTTTTTTGCGAGATCCTAGAGGTTAATCTATATAATCTCCTAAGCAAACTCGGTATTCTAGGGTTATTAGTAATTACCTTCTATAGTAATTTCTGCTAATATCCTAGCTATTATCGATAAGGATTCGTATCGATTTTACGGATATCTTTATCTAGTATCGAGATAGGTTTCTAAGGGATTAAAACCGCGGGCTATAAGAGTCTATTCCTCCTTAGTCTTAATATTGCTCCTCCGAATAGTTAATATAGCTATAAGTTCCTAGATAGTTAAAACTATAAACTCTAGAAGTCTATTTATATCTAAGAGGTCTATTAGCTTTCTCGGCTTAGAAATAAGCAACCTAGTCTAGCTAATCTATATATTATTAGACATAGGACTTATATTAATAGCTAATAGTAATACTAATTAGTATAAGTAGGGTATTAATATATATTAGTATAATATAAGAGAGGACTCTGCTTAAGTTAGCTTAAGTCTTTAATCTATTAATATCTGCTTATATCTATCCCTCTTCTTCTTCTATTAGAGAGGAAGATAAAATATATATAAAGTCTTAAAGGTATCTAGGTTAAACTAGAGGCAATATATAATTATCCTAAACTCTATATAATCCGAATATATAGCCGCCCCCTTTCTCCTTTAAACTATTATTGCTATAATCTTAGTATAAACTTATTATAATATTATATACTTATCGTGCTAAGTTTAGGGGTAATCTACTTCCCTTTTTATACTGCCCCTATTATGCTCCTATCTCCTATCTAAAGGGCATAATACTTATATAGAAAGGGGTAATATGTACTATAACGGGGATAATATAGAATATCTAATAGAAAGGGGTTTTGCGTATATTATAACTATAACTATCGCTAAGTTAGTAGTAAGAAAGGGGCTTATACGGAAATAAGTTATTCCGCATTCCGTAGTTGCGTCCCTAATTCTAACAAACATATACTTAGTTACTTATAGGGTTATATATTAGTATACTGCCCTATATAATTATATTAGTCGACTTAATAGCAGGCTAACCTCTTAAGTTAAAAGGCCTTTACTTCTTAAGATAATAAAAAAGGAAAAAGGAAGGAGAGAGGAAAAAAGAGGAAAGAAAAGTTTATATACCCTTTTTAGAGCGGATTTACTATTATTCTAATTCTACTGCCCCCTTTGCCCTTACTGCCCTCCCCTCCCCCTCCCTTATTTTCCGCGCTAAGTTATTACTACCCTTCCTTATCTCCCCTTATCTCCTTTATTTCCTAAGACTACCCTAGCGGGCAGTTGCCCTATACCTTACTATACTACTGCGTTCCCTGCCTCGCGACCCTTAGGGGCGCGAGGCCTTTCTTTTACTCTATTTACTAGGGGGTTTTCCCCCTTAGGGGGGTTTTTCCTACTCGACTTATATAGAGGTTCTAGATGCCTTTTACAGCCCTTAGCATATAATTAAATAAATAGATATAACTATAAACTATTAAAATCTATTACGCTGCCTAGGGCTAAGTTTACTCGGGGTTTTAAGCGAATTTAGGCATATTTTAGTTCGGCCTTTTCTTATTTATAGAAGGAATTAGTACTAAGAATAATTATATTATTAGTTTATATCCTAATAAGACTAAAATAAGTATAGCTAGAATATAAGAAGAGAAGGCAGTTATTAAATATAGAGGGTTATATATAAAGCTATTAGATATAATACTCGAAATAGGTCTAGAACTAATAAACGCTAGACTCTATAATACTATATAATAGCTTAATAACTCGGATAATTATTTAAAAAGAGTACTTATCCTAGAGTTCTTTTAGAGAGCTTGCAAGGATTATTTATTTATATATAGATTAGGATTATAAATATGCCTAGGTAATATTGCAAAGGTATAACTTTATCCCCTAATTAATATATATTAGAGCTAGAGCTAAAAGCAATTATTAGCTAACCCTTTAGATTATAAGAGACTAAGTTAAAATCTCTTTTTTACTATTATTATTATATCCTGTAATAATTAGTCTTAATTTTTCGTATAGGTAATTAGTTATCTTATCCTTAACTTCTTAGATAAGTCTAGTACGAAAAATCCGAACTCCTCTATACTAGGCGGGATCGAACTATTTAAAAGAGAAAATACCTTAGCCTATAAGGTCTATAATCTCCTTTTAGTCTAATAGTTTAAATAGGGGTCTAGTAGTTATAATCTTACTTTTAGTACGAAAATAAAAAAAAAGCGTAAAATTATCCTATTCTTTCTTAGATATAAATTAGGTTAAGGTCTTTAGTAATTATAGTAGTTAAACTTCTAAATACTATTAGAACTAGGTCTATTTTTAGGCAGGTTTTAGGTTATTTTTATCTTATTCCTAGATAGCCTTTAGTTAGGGATCTTTTAAAAAATAAAGCTATATATATATCGACTAAAATACCTAGAGACTAGCTAGGGACTAGATTATAATATTATAGCTATTAATAGCCTTAAGGGTAAAAGGACTAGTCTAGCTATCCTTTTCTCTCTAAACTTTAACCTAGCTTTATAATAGGAGTTAAAAGAGCGTTATTATATCTAGGCTATTCTTAGTAGATAGCACCTCTTTTAATTATCGATATACTATAATTTCTCGAAGATTTATTATTGCTTTCTAAATAGCTTTAGGCTAATCTCGAGTAGTCTTCGATAAAGGAGAATCCTAATTAATCTATAAATATATACTAGAAATAAGGAGAGTTAGAACTAATCTATCTAGGCTAGTAGTATTATTAATAGCTTTAACTACTATCTAGAAAATTATATCTTATCCTATTATTACTCTAATTTTAGTGCTAAGGATCTTATATACCTAGCGGAAAAGGGCATAGTATTTTTTAATCTTCCCTATAAACTAATACTATATAAATATAACTATATACGACACGAATCGTCTACGCGTCTTAACGCGTGTCTGCCCCTAAAGGAAAAGACTAGGGATAAGTACGCATAGATAAAGCATTTAATTATACAATAGGGCTATATTTAGGCAGTACTCGTAGTATAATCAGATAGAACTTAGTTTAAAATTAAAAGCAGATTATAGGGAGATTAGGAAAATAAAGTAGAAGAAAAGGATTAGGATTAAGGAACTATATATATAAACTCTGCCTTCTTCCCTTAAGGAAGAAAGGAGAGGATATAGATATAAGCAGATATTAATAGATTAAGGACCTAAGCTAACTTAAGCAGAGTCCTCTCTTATATTATACTAATATATATTAATACCCTATCTATACTAATTAGTATTACTATTAGCTATTAATACGAGTCTTATATCTAATAAAATATAGATTAGCTAGGAAATAGATACCTAGACCTAAGCTAGGAAATAACTTTTACTATAGGAAAAAATAGACTCCTAGAGTTCGCGGTTTTAATCTCTTATAGTACTAGATAGTATAATAGCTACTCGGAAGACTAAATCGACCTCGAATAATAATAAGATCCTTAGGAAGGAATAGACTCTTATAGCCTGCGGTTTTAATCTCTTAAGGACCTTAACTTATACCTATAATATTTAGGATAATAATCGAGATACCTAGAGGGATTTATTTCTTTTTCTAGGGAAACCTTCTCGATTATCTTTTTACTTTTATTTTTTATTTTTTACGACTTTTAGAATACTTCTTTTTAATACTAACCCGAAATTAGATAGATATTACCTCTATACTATACTTATTTTCTTTTTATTTCGAAGAGATTATGCCTTTATATCCTAAAATATTTTTATACGGATATATAATTAAACTATACTTATTACGTTTAGGAAGCAAGAATCTCTTTTATTAATTTAGCCTAGATAAACTAGCAAATAAAAATTATCTGCCTAGCCGAATTTATCTAAAATTTTTATTGCGCTTAGCTATACTTAAAAATTTTTTTGCCTAGCTCTACTTGCTTAAATTTTTTTTCCTGCTAAATTTCCCTGCTAATTTTGCCCCTAGGACCCTAGCTAGCAAACTACGTTATAGGATTATTTTTTTATTCTAAACTCCTAATAGGCTTATATAGCTATATAAGCTAAATTAGTATACTCCCCTTTTTAAAACTCGTCGAGAGGGTAGTTTATCTAGATAAACGCTGCTAGAGCCTATATAGCGCGTCCTGCTTTAAGTACTAGCTTTATATCTAATATTAGCTAGGAATTATCTCGATATTAGAAAAGGATACTTACTATTTTATATTTTAATCCCCGTAATAAATAGTAGAAGCAACTCTTTACTATAGCCGAGTCCTATTCCTAGCAGGTATTAGCTATAAGCAGCTACTAAGCTAGATAGGAGATATACTAGTAATAAGGGACTATCCTTATTACCTCCCTATGCGGATAACTATAACTTAGGGTTTATAGGTTTTAATAAGACCCCCCTAGCGTTTTAGGCATTTTTATTATTATTATTAGCGTTTTTAGCATAGTTATAGCTAGGAAAAGGCAATAACTTAGTATTATTAGCAGTAGTATACGTCTTAAAGCCCGAGGTATTAATAGCAAGCTGCTTAATAAGGAGGCTAGGATACTTATATAAAATTAGTCTAATACTCTTATAAAATATTGCAAAATTGCAATTAAATTAGCTAAAATTCTGCTTACTTTGCCGCGTATATAGAGGGAGAACTAGAGCAATATTACTATTATTATTATCGTTACTACTAACGGCTATCGTCTCTCTTATTAAGGTATCTTCGCCTAAAGGCCTACCCTCTCTACTGCCCCGCTTACTCCTACGCCCCCTCCCCCTGCCCCTACCCCCGCGCTTTTTTGCTAGCTTTAGTAGCATTTCTAGCATATTTTATTAGCCTTATATAACGATTTTAGGAAAGTACTACTACTATTTCTATTAGAGTTTAGTTATACTTATTTTTAATAGTAATAATAATGCTTTGCCGCGTTATTAGGAGTATAAAAGGAAGAAGAAAAGAAGAAGTATAAGAGGAAAAGAGGAAATAAATTTATCTCGCGGGGTAAGTTACATATACAGTGGGTGGAAAAAAGTTCCGCCTAACTCCACTTAGCGCGACGCGTCTCGCGTAGGCCTTCGTAGGACCCTTCTTCTTTAAAGAGGCATTATATATTAATAATGCCTCTAATTACGCCTAAAAAACACTAGTCGCCTTACAAACGAATAAGGATTACAACGGCCTACGATTTAGGACTTATAGCCCCGGCTATTGCGGCTAAAGAAGGCCTTTCCCCGCAGGCTATATACGGCATTATAAAACGCTATCGTCGTCAGATATCCGCGAAATCTTTACCGCGTTCTAGAAGGCTAAGGAAAATTTCTAATATAGATAAAAGATATATCCTTCGATGTATTAAGAAAGACCCTTTTATCTTATATAAAGATCTTATCGAACAGGCTTCTCTATCTTGCACACTACATACTTTAAAAACGTACCTTTAAAAACAGGGTATCGAATATTATAAGGCACTGCAATAGCTAAAGCTCGACGAGGATACGGCTACACGAAGGCTAGAATAGGCTAGAAGATACGTTAAAAAGCCGGCTATATTCTAGTCTAATTGGATCTTCTTAGACGAGACCTCGATTATGCGTAGGGAGGATAAGAAAACGAAGTAGGTTTTCTATACACGAGTATATTACAATACCCTTACTTTAAAATACTCTTCTAACTGCCCTAGGCCGAAAGACTAGCTAGAAACTGCGTATAGGCTAGAAATAAGCCCTCTAAACACTTATAGATGTTTTAGGCCGCCTTCGCCCTCTCTCGACGGACCTTACTTATACCTTTGCTCGGCGACCCTAATACTCGAAGGGGTGGCATTATAGGCCGTATTATTATCGAATGCCTCGAGGAATAGCTTCCTATAATTATCTCGCCGGGTAATATCTTTATGCAGGATAATGCCCTAGTATATATATCGCGTCTTGTATTATCGTAGCTCGAGGAATTCGCCTCTAATAACGGGGTCTTGCTTGTTAACTGGCCGCCTTATTTACCTAATATTAATCCTATCGAGAACCTATAGAAGATCGTAAAGGATAGGATAATTGAGACCTACCCCGAACTCTCTGACTTCCCTTCTAATAATGCCTCTAAGCAGAGGCTTTGCGAGGCAGCCGTTAAAGCGTGGGAAGGAATTAAAGATAGGGTCCTAGAAAACCTTATAGTCTCGATGCCCCGCCGCCTTAAGGCTATCGTAGCCGCATAAGGCTAGTATACGAAGTACTAAATAGCCTCGCTAGAAAGGCCTCCTTCTTAGAATTAAGATACACTAATTTTCTACCTAATTGGCCCTATTTTGGCTGTATAGATAGCTTCTAAAGGTAGGGCGTTGATATTACGGATTTCTCGTGATGGGGACTTGGGCGGAACTTTTTTCCAGTGACTGTACGTATATAAAAAGCACGAAATATATTAAGTACGCACTATAACCCTACTATAAAAGACTATTTCCTTTACCCTTTTTCTTTTATTATATTCTTTTTTATATACTTGTTTATTTTTTTATATTATTTCTTCCTTTCTATCTTTCCTATATACTGTTTTTTTTATTACTTTTCTTCTTCTTATTTATTCTTTTCCCCTATAATAATTTAATAATAAAAAAAGGACTACTAGTATATAAATATAACTATATATAATACGAATCGTCTACGCGTCTTAACGCGTATCTGCCCCTAAAGGAAAAGACTAGGGATAAGTACGTATAGATAAAGCATTTAATTATATAATAGGGCTATATTTAGGCAGTGCTTATAGTATAATCGGATAGAACTTAGTCTAAGATTAGAAGCAGATTATAGGGAGATTAGGAAAATAAAGTAGAAAAAGAGGATTAGGATTAGGGAACTATATATATAAACTCTGCCTTCTTCCCTTAAGGAAGAAAGGAGAGGATATAGATATAAGCAGATATTAATAGATTAAGGACCCGAGCTAACTTAATAATACTAAATTGCATTATAGCTAAGCTAGGATTAGCCCGAGTTCCTATTATATTATATATAGATTTATTCTTGCTCTATAAGTGCCTTATTAAGCTTAGAATAATAAAAGAAAAGCAACTTATAATTAATATTATATCTATCTAAGAGTTATATAAGGGGCGAGAAATTAATAAGATCTAATAGATTACGGGAAAAAATAACCCCGCTAATACTATAATAAAAGCAACCCTAAATAAAACGCTAGAACGTCTTATTAATATAAATAAAGCTACTATCTTGCTAGAAGGATTCGTAATAAAGAAGAAGATAAACTAGCATAATATTAAATCGAATCTAAACAAAATTCGATTTAATAAAAAAAAAACTACTAGTATATATTTGTTAGAATTAGGGATATAACTATAAAATGCAGAATAACTTATTTCTATATAAGCCCTTTTTTATAACTAACTTAGCGATTATTATAGTTATAATACACGCAAACCCCTTTCTACTAAATATTTAATATTATCCCTATTATAGTGCATATTACCCCTTTCTATATAAGTATTATGCCTTTTTAAATAGGAGATAGGAGTATAATAGGGGCAGTATAAAAAGGGAAG
>LKCN02000012.1:727248-743200 GCA_001633055.2 Ophiocordyceps polyrhachis-furcata BCC 54312 | reverse complement strand
ATAACTAACTTAGCGATTATTATAGTTATAATACACGCAAACCCCTTTCTACTAAATATTTAATATTATCCCTATTATAGTGCATATTACCCCTTTCTATGTAAGTATTATGCCTTTTTAAATAGGAGATAGGAGTATAATAGGGGCAGTATAAAAAGGGAAGTAAGTTACCCCTAAACTTAGTATAAAGAGTATATAATATTATAATAAGTTTATACTAAGATTATAGCAATAATAGTTTAAAGGAGAAAAGAGGCGGCTATATATTCGGATTATACTGTAAAGGAATATGCCTAAGGCCTCTGCCGTAGGTATCCTAAAAGGCAATAAAAGTAATAAGGAAAGGAAAGATATAATAGAAACCCGTTATAGGATATAGGGTTTATGCGCGCGGACTAGGCGCGGAGATAACTTATTACTAGGCGCGGGTATAACTTAGCGTAATATAGTATAACGCAGATCCGGGCATAGCCCGAATCCCTTATATACCCCTATAGCTATAGTCGGCCCGCCCTAGAAATATATAGCGGAAAAAAGGAAAATCCGCAAGGCCTATAAATAAGTATAAAAATAAATAAAGCGAACGCATACTATAAACTATCCGTATATATCTATATATTAATTTATAGGCGACGCGTTACTATTAATCCTAAGAAAGAAAGACTTATAAATTAAAATATACGCCTAGATAAGAATAAAAATATCCTCGATAACGCTAACCCGCGCAATAGGGACGTATATAGTTAAGGGCAATAGCAATAATAATAAAAATATAGGACTTATCGAGGTCTCTTATATATATACGCTATATATAAGGGACCTATGCACGAATAAATTAGCTTTATATAAATATAGGCGCAGTGCGGCCTGCTAGGCGTGCTATTTGCAGTAAAGGCGGTGCCTTTAGGAGAGGCACCTCTTTGCTACGGACGTACGCCTGCGCTGCTAAGTTAGAGATCTCTAGGATATATCGCGCATAGATAAGGCCGTAGCCGAGCTAGCCTGCCTATGGAACGGAGATACGCTTAGAAGGCAGGCAGTAATAACGCCTGTCTTCTAGGCCTAGGCTAAGCGACTCTAAAATATACTAGCTGCTGCTTATATTGCGCCGCGCCCTATTTAAGACGCGTTTATACTGCTAGCCTTGCCTAGTTAGGAGATAAATAATAATAATAATAATAATAACGCTCTTATACTATCTTCCTCCGCTATAATATTACTAGCGTACCCTATAATGCTATAGCGCGGCTTGAACTCGGCTATAGTAATAATATAGTAGTAGTAGATATAATAATAGGGGGCAATTGCCTAGGGACTTAATAACTTTGCAGCCTAATAAGATAAGGCTTTTTGCCGCTAAGCCGACTTATAGCAAGCTATCCTCGATAGGCAGGAGTAGTAGCAAGCCGACGCGTAATAGGCTAATACTACTATACTAGCCGCCTTATAGGGGCTAGCGGCGGTCTTAGCGCCTTTAGCTCCTGCGTTATTAACTGCGTCTAGCTTTACGCCCTTATCCTTAGCTAACTTACTGCTAGAGGTTATGCCTACTGCTTGCCGCCTAACTACTGCCTCTATATATAGCTATAACCGCTATAGCTTACTTAATACGCTAACCTGCATGCGCTAGGCCTATAATATAAATTCGCGGGGCTAAGAAACGCACTAGGAGGAGGGTAAGGGCAAGGAGGAGGGGTAAGGGGAGGCGAGATAAGGGAAGGAAGAGAGATAAAGGGGGCAGGCAGTAGTAAAGGGAGTACTAAAAGTATAGGAGTTTATATAAGAGTAGCTAGCTAAATAGGACGGGGCCTATTATATATACGCGTATTACTAAACTAAGCCTTAAATTATAATAACGCCTTATAGTCTTAGACGCTCTCTAGTAGTTCCTATATTAGAGTTATATAGCTATGCTATTTTACTAAAATAAAATAACGCAGTAGTAAATTTATAGGGCGTTAGCTATAGGTATTTTTAGCAGCAAGAATCTCCTCTACCTCCTACTCGTTAAGAGAGGAGTTATTATTAGAGAGGCGGAGCAAGGGGTCTAGTTAAGTATTAGCATAAACTTAAAAGGGAAGGGGATTAGAAGCCGCGCGTTCTAGCAAGTTAATATAAAAGGTTAGGTAAATACTATATAGTATATCTAGGGTAATAGTTAAAGGAGTCGGGATAGCTATAATATAGTATTTAGCCTATAGATAATTAAGTTTTTAGGAGGGACGATTAGATTTAATATAACGCATATCGAGCTATGCAAAATCGCCTACCGTAAACTTCTTAGCGGGCAGGCGGCTAGGGTTAGAAAGGTCCTGCTAGTATTGCTAGGCCTAGGCGACGGCGGCTTATACTAAGTCTATACCCTCTTAAAGCTGCTATACGAACGCGATAGCACGACCCCGAGGTAACGTATGCGAGGAGGAAGGAGGGGAGGAAAACTCGACTAGAGGAATATTAAAACTATATAGAAGATAGTTAGGGCTAAGCCTAGTTATAGACGACTCCTAGTTATTAAGGGCTAATTAATAAGCAGGAAGGTAATTAAGCTAGTCTAGCTAAGAGAAGGCTACTATATATTGCAGGATAGCCTGCACCTCTTAGTTTACGCGCTCTGTACTACTATCCGTTTACAAGTAGTAGGTAGTAGAGAGGAGGCGCTATACGCCGATAAGGTGGCATAGCTCGGACTAGAAGCTACTTATCTAATTAGAACCTCGGTTAGAAATTAACTAGGAAGGGAACCTATAGAAACGCTACTACGTATTAATAAAGCAGCGCGTATACGTCTTAGTATCTATAAATATTATAGCCTCTAGCTAAATAAACTTAGATAGCCGATTAGTTATAACTATAAGGAAATAGGGAGACTCTGGAAAAGCAGCTAGCAGGTTAGTTATAAAATTAATAGAAACTAAAGACTAGAAATAGTTAGCAATAGGAAAGGGTTATAATAGCCCTTAATAATAGCGGCGGCAAAGGTAATCCCCGTAATAATAATAGTTACGAATAAACCGCGCTATATTAGCAGATATACCCTCCTAGTAGAAGTCTTGCTTAAGAAGCATAAATATAACGTTTTTACTAGGGTAACCCGTAAGGGGCGAATCGTAAATACGCTAGATAAGGGTCGTTATAAGAGGCTCCTAATAGGGGACTTAAAGACGACCCTAAAATTGCAGAAACCTGGTAGCAGAGATAGCGCAGTCGGCGATTTATTTACGGGTATTAGCTTTAGGCGGAAATTTCCTTGCAGCTAAGCGTAGCGCGTCGAGCCGGATTGCGTATAAAGGGTTATACTATAACGCTATGCGCTATAACTCCTGCAGGTATGCATTAGGGAAGGGGGATAGGGAGGGACTAGGCGTAGAGTAGGAGAAAGGAGTCGTAGGGAGGAGGGGTATAGGCACTAGCTGCAGAAGTAGCAATATAGGGTTAGAAGTTATTATAGGAGCACGCGTCTTATAATATAAGGTTCGAGCTCGGAGAGGCGCTATAATAAAGGCGCGTATAGAGAGGGGTTATATAACCTATCTAAACTAAGAGGGTATGCTATAGCGTTCCTAGTTATGGCGTAAAAGGGCGTCTAGGCGTAAAGCCTGCGAACTAGGGCGATAGCAAAGGTAAAAGTTAAATAGGGAGAGCACTTTAGCCTAATAAGCCTAGCGTTTAAATATCTCTTTTAGCGTTATAAAGTGCTCTAGGGCCTTATAGTCGGTTAGAATTATAAATAGTTTAGTAATACTATATAGCTTAGCGGACTAAGCTTTAAGGCACGAAATAACGGCTAGGAGCTCCTTATTATAGATAGTATAGTTCCGCTCTGCTAGCTAAAGTTTCTAAGAGTAGTATATAACTAGCCGGAGGATCTTATCCTTCCCTATTTAAAAAAGGCAGCTACCTAGGGCTTTACTAGAGCAGTCTGTTTCTATTATAGTAGGACGGGACGGGTCCTATTAAGCTAGTATAGGATATAAAATAAAAGCCTCCTTAAGGGTATTAAACGCAGCCTAGTACTTAGCCGTTTATATAAAGGGGGCATTGCGCTAGGTAAGGCAAATAAGGGGAGCCGTAAGGTAGGAGAAACGGGGAATAAAATCGTAGTAAAAGTTAGCGAAACTAAGGAAACTGCGTACGCCCTAGAGGCGCGTCGGAGCTTCCTAGTCGCGGATAGCTGCAACCTTATCCGGGTTAGGACGAATTTCGCAGCCTATATAGATAATAAAACCTAGATACTTAACTTTAGTAATAGCGAACGCATACTTATCGATATTAAGAAATAACCTAGTAGCGTATAGCTTCCCTAAAATAGTCCGGACCTTGCGCTAATAATCCGCGCGCAACCCGCTAGAGTAGATTAAAATATTATCGAGGTAAGCTATAATAAAGTCCCTAAGCATAGTACCGAGAGCATTATTAATATATCGTTAAAATAATACAGGCACGCTAGCAAGACTAAAGGAGTAAATAAGCTATTTAAATAATCTAAAACGCGTGCAGAATGCAGTAAGATATTTATCGCCCTCTATAATACGCAACTTATAAAAGGCAGCACGAACGTCTAGCTTCGTAAACTACTAGGTATTTAATAAGCTGCGTAACGTTTCCTTAATAAGCAGAAAGGGGTAATAGTCCTGCTTAGTAACTTTATTAAGGGCGCGGTAATCTATATAGAAACGCTAACTACTACCTAACTTCTTAGCAAGCAGAATAAGGGCTGCAGCTAATAAGGCGCTTGCGCGTATCTAGCCCTTATCTATTAAGTTAGTAATTTGCTTGCGCACCTTAAGCAGGTATTCTTGCAGTATATTATAAAGCAGACCCTAAGGGAGCAGAAGTAAGGAACTATCCGGCTAGCGGCGTAAACGAATATAATAGTCCTAACTCCCCCTATAGGGAGGGAGAGCGCTTGCCCGAGTCTTATTAAAGAGGTTAGAAAAGTTAGAGACTACTAGAGGGAGGGATTAAGGAGGAGGCGTTGCAGTAGTAGCGGATACGCGTAACGCAGACGAGATCTCGCGCAGGCTAGTAGCGATAAATTAGCAGCTAGTCAGTTAATAAGCTTTATAACGGACTAGGCTAGTAAATACTAAGCCTATAACTATAACTATAGGGTAGGAGACTTAACAAGCTATACTGCCCTAGATAACTAAATTATTAGCCGAATAGATAATTAACTCGCGCTAATAAGCACGAATAGATATATTATAACGTGCGAACTAGGGGGTGCTAAGAATAAGATCTTGCGTTAGCCCTAGGATTAGATATACTACTATAGGCGTAAGCTACCCGTTAATATTAGCAATAAAGCGCACGATTTCTCGGATTAATAACGTTTTCTTAAAATAGTAATAGCAGTAGTAACTTATAGTTACTGCTATCCGAACCTTACGCGGCTATAGAAAACGCACTCTCTTAAGCTAGCAATATTAAACTAGCAACTTGCTTACGGCGGCGTAGTAATTATAGCTACTATCCGCCTGCGCGTTAATAAAAGAGGTAGAATTTACGAGTATAGGAAAAAAGAGAGGCGCTATATCTATATACTATTTAATTTCCTTAAATTATATTATTAAACTATCCTTAAACTCCTTAACGCGGCAACCCGCCCCTAGTACGAGACTTAGTACAGGGGTATTACTTTTCCCGCTAACTCTAGGTCTATATCGGAGTCCTCTATAGTATTAACGAAATAAATAGAAGACTTAGGAGGGCGGCAGGCAGGGCGAAGGCTATACTTATTCGAGTAATAGCCTGGAACGCTATAACGCAGGCATATGCTATCGACGTAACGCTAGGCTAGCACGTCCTAACTAACCTACGTTGCCTATTAGCGCGTATTAAAGGAGGGCTAGCTATAGGCAGAAGGGCGAGAAGAGGTACTGGCCTAATAAACGCCTATTATTAGAGTATTAGGAGACGAGCGCAGAGGACTAGCAGGAGGGTTGCTGTATAAAGGGCTACTGCGAGAGTTAAGGCGAAACGACTTAATATCTACTATAATAGAACGTATATAGGAGATAGCACCTGTATAGTTATCTTAGGGGATATTATAGCTAATATAGTATTAGCGCAACTTAGGGCTAATAGAGCAATAAAGGCGTTAGACCTTAACGTCCTTAGTTTAAGTAGCCCTGCTTATAAGAGATAACTTAGCTTTAAATCGGATAAGGTAATTAGAAAAGGATTCGGCAGGGCGTTATAAGAGTCGCTTAAGCTCTGCTATAGCGGTCTAATAGCAGTAGGGGTTAGAAAAAATACTATTAAGATATTGCAAAAAGGCATTAGTATTATACGCGTAATCCTCGCCCCGTTCGAAAAACGGGGCTACTTTAGCCTAGATAGCAGGCGCTAAGTATTAGTATAAGAAGACCTATTAGTCGTATACGTTACTAATAAAAACCTAGTTAGCAATAAGTTTATATGCTATTAAAGATTGCTATGCGGGGAAGAGGGACTTATTGCTATTAAAAGGGGACCTAAGAGGGAGGGGCTTGCGCCGCTTCTATTCGAGGTGCAACGCTATACGTTATTCTATCTGCATAAGCGCATTACGCTATTATATAACGACTTGCTATAACTCCGATAACTGCTAGAGTAGTTGCTAGTGCGTAATAGAGTTATTTATAGCATTAGAAAAAGGAGAAGAAAAAATTAATTACTTTTATATATAAAGGAATATGCCTAAGGCCTCTGCTATAGGTATCCTAAAAGGCAATAAAAGTAATAAGGAAAGGAAAGATATAATAGAAACCTGTTATAGGATATAGGGTTTATGCGCGCGGACCGGGCGCGGAGATGACTTATTACTAGGCGCGGGTATAACTCAGCGTAATATAGTGTAACGCAGATCCAGGCATAGCCCGAATCCCTTACATATACGGAGTTTAGGATAATTATATATTACCTCTAGTTTAACCTATATACCTTTTAGATTATATATATATTTTGTCTTCCTCTCTAATAGAGGAAGAGGAGAGAGATAGATATAAGCAGATATTAATAGATTAAGGACCCGAGCTAACTTAAGCAGAGTCCTTTCTTATATTATACTAATATATATTAATGCCCTACCTATTATAACGGCCTTAAAATAATAAGTAAATGTATTATAGGCACTATAAACAAAGATTCTAAAATAAGGAGAAAAAGAGAAAAAGGGGCACAAAGCTGTACGCACTAAGAAAGACTATATACACTGCTATACGTAATCCAGGGTCTATTAGGGCTATAATTAAATAGTTAGTGCCCTCGTAACTAGTCTTGTAGATACGTGGCCTAAGAGTTAGTATGTATATAGTAGCGCGTAATATAGCGCGTAACACTACCCCCCGACAAAGGCCTTAATATGCCTATTAAGGCGGATGCTAGCGGACTCGTAATATATTACCGACTATCGCAGCATAGTTATTATCGTCGTCGTTATTATATAGTTTATCTACTATAGCAGTATCGATCTACTTAGTTAAGTTTATAGGGGGTCTAGGGGCATTAACGTAGCAGTTATAGTATTCTTTTAAGGCAATAGGCGTATTCTTAAAATTTCTAGCAGGATACTATATATCGTCGGGATTATATCCGCGCTATTATACTTAATACTCTAGTTGCTAGTTCCTCCCTATAATACGAGAACAGAGGATATAATCTACCTTTTATTTAGGCATGCTATCGATTTCTTTAGGTTTAGGAGCAGGGACTATTTAATTAGGTATTAGGTTATCTAGGGCTTTATAGAGTTAGTTAGCGTAGAATAAGTTAGTTATTTTATAGCTATCTAGTAGGTTAAGAATATAGCTAAAACCTTTCTCGGCTATAATCGTAAATAAACTAGACTACTAAGCGTTAAGATAAGTTATTAAGGCAATTATACTAAATCCCTTTTATTATAGGAAGACCTTATTACTAATAGTAAAGTCTATAAGGCGTTTTCTTCTTATTAGCCTATTGCTTTTGCTATTTCTAGGCTCGAGCTATAGTATTGCGAGCTTATTACTATACTTTCTATACGCGGGCAACGAGGCGGGAGGCAATATAGGCAGGGTCTATAAAGTTATCGAGAGTCGAGGAACTACTTAATCGAGGCAGAGAGAGAGGGTTCCTAACTTCTATTCCGAGTACTACTATTAAGGGGGCTATACTAATTAAGGTATGCTAGGACGAGTTATACGCGAAGTCTAGCGCTAGTAGATAATTGCTTTAGTTATCTTAATGCTTATCGATATAGAAGCATAGCCTCTAATTTAGATACTAATTTATAACCTCGACGCTGCTTTATATTTATAGGTAGAAGGCGCTACTATAATAATATCTTATACTAGTAAAGTAGTTAATTCTTTTTAGGAATAAAGAGACAAAAAGGCTAGTATTATCTATAATCTAAGCAGTTAGCAGGCTAAAAAAGCAGTATAGGTGCTAGAAGTAACGGCTAGCAAGGGTCTCTAAGGTATCGTTCTTTTTTCCAGGTAACGTAGTAATAATCCGGCTAAGCTTGCAAATAAAGGTCTAAACGTAGTCGTAGCTATAGCGATCTATAGGCATAGTTTTTCCGTTGCAAGCAACGTATTCCTAAATAGCAGTCGGTATTAGCAGAAGATATAGGAGTCTAGGGGTCTTATTACGCGGGGTCTTATTTCTATAATAGTTATAGCAGTTATAAATATACCTTTAAACGTCCTGCTTTATCTAGGGCTAGTAGTAGTCCTATTATAGTACTTTAATCGTCTTATTTTAGCCTTTATAAGCAAAGATTAGAGGTTTATAGGCCTTGCGAATTAGGGCTATATAGAGGAATAGTTATCTATTAGCAGTCTATTCCGGGACGATTAAATGCTTGCTATAGTAGCCGAGTTTCTAAGTCGCGTTCTCTTCTTAGATAAGCATAGCAAGGTTAGCACTACGAGGGGTTATAGTATTAGGTATACGAATTAGGGCGATTATAGGGGTAACTTCTAGAAGGTTAAAACTAAGAGACTCTAGCTTAATTAATTAGTTTATCTGTTCTTTTTTCTCTCTAGCCTTAACTATAAGGAGTTCGACTATTTTATGCAAGAGAGTATTAGCAGCTATATTTAATCGGCTAGGGCAATAGAGGAAACGGATATTAAATTAAGCTAGGAAGTCTAACTAGTAGACTTAGCGGATCGAGAGCAGCCTCTTTGTTAAAAAATATATTAGGGCCTTATAGTCTATAATAATATCGAACTTCTAACTAAGGAGTTTTAGGTAGAAGTGCTTAAGACTCTATATAATAGCGAGGAGCTTATAGTCTTAGATTAGGTAGGCGCGTTTAGTAGGGGATATAGTCTTAGAAAAGAAGCCTATAGGCTTCTAGGTCGAGTCGGTCTGCTATTGCTATAGAATACTAGCAGTTGCGTTACGAGAGGCGTTAGTCTTAAGTCGGGTTAGTAGTTTAGGATAGAAGAAGGCAAGAATAGGAGCTTTAGTCGCGAGCTTTTTTATTCGATTAAATGCTTTACGCTATTCTAGTCTAAGTTTAAAGGGCATATCCTTTTTAAGCAGTTAGTTTAAAGGTTTAGCTACTATACTAGCGTAGTAGTAGAAGATCTGGATAAAGTTGCATAGACTTATAAAAGAGCGTATAGCTTTACGGTCTCTAAGGTCTTTAAACTCCTAATCTATAATAGCCTGCACCTTATAGGGGTTAATACTAAGTCCTACGCTAGCGTATAGTATTATGCTAAGGTAGTTAACCTTAGTAATATTAAACTAGGACTTTTTAATACTACTCTATAGATTAGCCTAATAAAGGCGCTAGATAACTTTATAGTATTCGATCTAATAGTCTTCCTTATTATTATTATCTAAGTAGATAAGGACGTTATTTGCGTACGCACTAGTATATCGATTAAGGAGGTCGTATAGCTAGGCATTAATAAAGTTCTAGAACTAAGCAGGGCTAACTTTTAGTCTAAACAGGAGGACTAACTAACGGAATATACTAAACCTAGTACGGAACGCTATTAAGTATTTAGAGGCCGGGTCGAGACGGAGATAGTAGAATGCCTAGATAACATTAATCTTCGAGAAGCGTTTTATAAATTAGTAGTTAAAAGCAGTACTATTAAGCAAAGGGGCAGGCGAGATACGACTTTTTAGGTAGTCGTTTATCCAATAGTAGTCGATATAGAAGCGCTAGGCTATAGAGTACGGCTTTAGCGCAAATAGGATAGAGGCAGTATATAGGCTAGCGTTAGGTTTAATAAAACCTATCTTAAGCAAGTAGTTTATAGTTTTTCTCTCTAATAGCAAGTACTTAATTAGAGTATAATAAGATAGGGGACTAGCTAGGTAAAGGGGTTTCTTAAGTTTAAGCATAATATTATAACTAGAATAGGGGCTCGTAAGGGTATATGCTTCCTTCTTACTAAAGAAGCCTTCTATATGCGCGAGGGGCTATAGGATTAGGCTGTAGATTAGGGCAATATAATTAGGGTCCTCTCCTGCTAGGAACGGGATCTCTTAGCCTTAGTATATGCGACTCGCAGGACTAAGCTTTGCGATTAATATCTCGGGCAGGTTAGGGTCGTCTTCTAGGGGTACGGGCTAGGTTAGTATTAAGGGAGTTAGTTCCTTCTATTATGCCTATTAGGAATCCTCTTAGACTGCTTAGATTAATTAGTTTTAGCAATCCTAGTCGTCTTCCTAGGGGTTAGTCGGGTTAGGGGTCTTAGTCTAGGTTAGGGTTAGGGCTAGCTTCTTTTCCTTTACAAGCTATACGAAGTCGTTATTCCTTTATAAGCGTTAGAGAATCTTATACTTCCTTTTATCTGCCTTAATTAATTAGTTTTAGCGTTCCGCGTTAGCTTAAATAGCCGGGTTAATCTATCTATTAAGTAAAGGCGTCCTAGGCAAAAGGATTAAAAGGGAGTACTTAGCGAGGGCAAGGAGGTCGTTAAGCTAGATAAGCTTCTAAGCAGTATAGTTAAGTAGCAGTTTCTTTTTAGCTAGCTAGTATAGGCCGATAAAAAGATCCTAGGCATAGTTAGTAACTTAAAAGGTCTCCTAGGGAAAGGACTAGCCGTTAATCGTAAGGGTTATAATTAACTGCTCGCGTACTAGACTAGCTTAGCAGCCTTAGAAATTAACTAGGGGGATAGGGCAAATAGGGACTAGCTTAGCACCGAGGCGTTTAACGGCCTGCTTAGCGAATTAGCAACTAATAAGGAGATAGGCATCTGCTCTAGTATTATAGAGAGATAAGGCTTAAAGAGCGATTTTATTAATTTAAACTTAACTATTAATAGTAAATAACTCTCTAACCTTTTTCTCTACATATAAGACCTTTAGGACTATTAAGGAGCCTTATAATAGTCCTACTCTTTTCCCGAATCCGAGTCGTTAGAGGCGGTTAGCAGCAGCGTTAGCGTTCTCCTTATACTAGAGATCCGGATATAGTCGGAGCAGTCTTTAGCTATATAGCCCTTCTTTCTATAGATAAAGCATATACTATTATCCTAGTAGACTTTTTTTTTATCCTCGGAAAGAGCCTTGCCTTTCTCCTTAGACGTTATTATTAGGGTCTTCTTAGTTTCTCCTGCCGACTTTTTTTCGCAGCGGGGAGATCGACTACTTAATCGCTATATCTCTTATCGGATTCCCTCTTTTAGCAGTAAACCGAGTCCTTAATATAGCCGTAAAAGTCTTTATAAGAGAGGTTATTATCCTTAGTCTTAGTTAATAGGCTAGAGTCTAAGTTAGTCGGAAAGTAGTCCTAAAGCATATACTTTATTTAATTAAATAGTATATAGGTTTTAGCGGCTAGGTTATCGAACTCTATAATAAATTCCTAGATCTCCTACTTGCTAGAGATCGAGAAGTTTAAATAGCAGAGGCGCTTAGCGGCCTCTATAAACTTATTAGGATTGCTATAGGCGGACTTAAAATATTAGATTATCTCGGCTAGTCCGGAGAAAGGTCGTTTTATTAAGTCGTACTAGGTCTCGAGAGTCTTATAAGCCTTACTATTAAGGGCGCGAAATAAAAAGCCTATCCTATCTTCCTTATCCTAAAAAGTAGCCCTATTAGTCCTTATTTTATCTTTTAGGTTAGTTAGAAAGGCGCTAAACTCGCCCTTTTTTCTAGAGAACGTTTTAATATCCTTATAGCAAGTCTTAGCCGAGTTAGAGTAAGCCGGATTTAGTTATCCGATAGCGGCAAAGATAGGCTATACGGCCTTTCTAGAGGGGACAAAAGTAGTAGATCGATCCGCAAAGGCTATCGAGGCTTCTTTATAGCGGGCGGGCTTAGGGGTCTATTAGCTCTACAAGTTAGCAATCTGCCGCTAAAGAGCCGCTAACTAGGACTATAGGTCCTAGTTAGTTAGGGTCGTTAAGGAAGAAGCTATAATTAAATAGTCTTTGCTCTTAATATTATAGTCTTAGTCTTAGGGGTTATAGTCTAATTCTCTCGAGGCTAATCTTATAAAGCGTCGAGGAAAGGTCTAGTCTTAGCTTCTAGATATATATTAGGAAGCGGGTCTTAGTCTTAGGTCTTATTCCTTAGAACCTAATTAAATAGTTTATAGGGTCTAGGAGTCTTCTAGGGTTTTTAGCTGCCTGTCTTAGCAATAGAAGGTCGTTGTCTAGTCTTAGGTCGTATTATACAGGTATTTTGCGTCTTCGTACAAGACGTAAGGTTAATACGTATTTATAAACCGCTTATTAGCGATATATAATCTTAGAATAGTATAATAGCCTTAAAATAATAAGTAAATATATTATAGGCACTATAAATAAAGATTCTAAGATAAGGAGAAAAAGAGAAAAAGGGGCATAAAGCTATGCATATTAAAAAAGACTATATACACTGCTATACGTAATCCAGGGTCTATTAGGGCTATAATTAAATAGTTAGTGCCCTCGTAACTAGTCTTATAGATACGTGGCCTGAGAGTTAGTGTGTATGTAGTAGCGCGTAACGTGGCGCGTAACACCTATAGTTTATATTATAATAAGACTAAAATAAGTACGGCTAGAATATAAGAGAAGGAAGCAGTTATTAAATATAAAGGGTTGTATATAAAGCCTTTAAATATAATACTCGAAATATATCTAGAACTAATAAATGCTAGATTCTATATTACTATATAATAGCTTAATAACTCGGATAATCGTCTAAGGAGGGTACTTATTCTAGAGTTCTTTTAGAAAGCTTATAAGGAGTCTTCGTTTAAGTATAGATTAGGATTACGGATATACTAAGGTAATATTACAAAGGTATAACTTTATCCCTTAATCGATATATATTAGAGCTAGAGCTAAAAGCAATTATTAGCTAACCCTTAAAATTATAGAAGACTAGGTTAGGATCTTCTTTTTACTATTATTATTATATCCTATAATAATTAGTCTTAATTTTTCGTATAGGTAATTAGTTATCTTATCCTTAACTTTTCGGATAAGTCTAGCATAAAAAATCCAAACTCCTTTATACTAAGCAGGATCGAACTATTTAAAAGAGAAAATACCTTAGCCTATAAGGTCTATAATCTTCTTTTAGTCTAATACTTTAAATAGGGGTCTAGGGGTTATAATTTTGCCTTTTATATAAAAATAAAAAAAGAGCGCGAAATTATTCTATTTTTTCTTTAATATAAATTAAGTTAAGGTTTTTAGTAATTATAGTAGTTAAACTTCTAAACGCTATAAGAACTAGGTCTATTTTTGGGCAGGTTTTAGGTTATTTTTATCCTATTCCTAGATAGCCTTTAGTTAGGGATTATTTAAAAAATAAGGCTATATATATATCGACTAAAATACCTAGAGACTAGCTAAGGACTAGATTATAATATTATAGCTATTAATAGCCTTAAGAGTAAAAGGACTAGTCTAGCTATTTATATAAATATAACTATATATAATATAAATCGTCTATATATCTTAACGCGTTTCTGCCCCTAAAGGAAATAACTAGGGATAGGCACGTATAGATAAAGCATTTAATTATATAATAGGGCTATATTTAGGCAGTGCTTATAGTATAATCGGATCGAACTTAGTCCGAGATTTAAAGCGGATCGCAAGGAGATTAGGAAAATAAAGTAGAAGAAGAGGATTAGGATTAAGGAACTATATATATAAACTCTGCCTTTTTCCCTTAAAGAAGAAAAAGAAAAAAAGATATAGAAGTAGATATTAATAGATTAAGGACCTAAGCTAACTTAAGCAGAGTCTTTTCTTATATTATACTAATATATATTAATACCCTACCTATACTAATTAGTATTACTATTAGCTATTAATACGAGTCCTATATTTAATAAAAATGCAGATTAGCTAGGAAATAAATACCTAGACCTAAGCTAGGAAATAACCTTTACCCTAGGAAGGAACGGACTCCTAGAGTTCGCGGTTTTAATCTCTTATAGTACTAGATAGTATAATAGCTATTTAGAAGACTAAATCGACCTTAAATAATAATAAGATCCTTAGGAAGGAATAGACTCTTATAGCCTATAGTTTTAATCTCTTAAGGACCTTAACTTATACTAGGAATATTTAGGATAATAATTAAGATACCTAGAGAGATTTATTTCTTTTTCTAGGAAAACCTTTTTAATTATTCTTTTACTTTTGTTTTTACTCTTTACGACTTTTAGAATACTTTATTTTAATACTAACCTAAAATCGGATAGATATTGCCTCTATACTATACTTATTTTCTTTCTATTTTAAAAGGATTATATTTTTATATCCTAAATACTTTTATATAAATATATAATTATTTTTAGAATAAAACTATACTTATTATATTTAGGAAGCAGGAATCTCTTTTATTTAATTCGGCCTAGGCAAAATAGTAAATAAAAATTATCTGCCTAGCTAAATCTATCTAAAAATTTTTTTGCCTAGCTATACTTATTTGAATTTTTTTTGCCCTAAGTTACTTGCTAATTTTGCCCTAAGCACCCTAGCCGCTAAGCTACTTTCTAGGATTATTTTTTCGTTCTAAACTCCTAATAGGCTTATATAGCAGCCCGAGCTAAATTAGTATACTCCCCCTTCTAGAACTCGTTAAGGGGATAGTTTATCTAAATAAACGCTGCTAAAGCCTATATAGCGCGTCTAGCTTCTAGTGCTAGCTTTATATCTAATATTAGCTAAGAATTATCTTAATATTAGAAGGGGATACTTACTATTTTGCACTTTAATCCCTATAATAAGCAATAGAAGCAGCTCTTAACTATAGCTAAATCCTATTCCTAATAAGCGTTAACTATAAGCGGCTACTAAGCAAGCTAGGAAATATACTAGTAATAGGGGATTATTCTTATTACCTCCCTATATAGCTAACTGCGATTTAGGGTTTATAGGTTTTGCTAAAACCCCCTAGGCGTTATTAGTATCCTTATTATTATTATTAGAGTCTTTAGTATAGTTATAGCTAGGAAAAGGCAATAACTTAGTATTATAAGCAGTAGTATATATTTTAGGACCTAGGGTCTTAATAGCAAGCTGCTTAATAATAATACTAGGATACTTATATAAAATTAGTCTAATGCTCTTAATAAAATATTACGAAATTATTTTAAAGTTGCAATTAAATTAGCTAAAATTCTTCTTATTTTAATAAGTGCGCAGAGAAGGGACTAGAGTAATATTATTATTATTATTATTATTTCTACTAATAACTATTATCCCTCTTATTAGGGTATTATCGCCTAAAGGCCTACCTTTTCTACTGCCCTGCCTGCCCTTATAGCCCCTCCCCCTACCCCTACCCCTGCGTTTCTTTACTAGCTTTAGTAGTATTTCTAGAATATTTTATTAGCCTTATATAACGATTTTAGGAAAGTACTACTACTATTTCTATTTAAGTTTATTTATACTTACTTATAATAGTAATAATAATGCTTTGCTGCTTTATTAGGAGTATAGAAAGAAGAAGAAAAGAAGAAGTATAAGAGGAAAAGAGGGAATAAATTTATTTTGCGGGG